>VZSZ01000676.1:600213-720870 GCA_013398815.1 Ibidorhyncha struthersii
GGTCCGACAGGGAGCAGGAGAGCAGTGCAGGAACAGGGCAGGTGTGGAGGAGACCAGCCCCTGTCAGCCCCTGGCCACCCCTGCATACTCTGGCATGCAAAGGAGAGCAGTGAGGGAACGGAGGGCTCTGCGCAAAGCCGCAGCATTTCAGCGCAGAAGGAAGCTCCTTCCCTGAGTGGTGGGGAGAGGACCTACCTCCACTCCTGTACATCGCATCTGGCGAGAGAAGCTGCCCTGGGGGCACCAGCCCGTGGTGGTGGAGATCTGCCCCTGCTACTGCCCACTGCCCTACGGGCAGGGAAGGACTCAGTGCTGACTCCTCACTCCTCCTCCTCAGGTTTTTCCAAAGCCTACCTGGCCCCGTTGGCTAATGCACCCGCCTTAAAGCCTTTCCCACACTTCCCAGTCCTGCCTTTTCCTTTTGTGGCACTTGGTTCCATTTTCACCTCTGCTGCAGTCCCATAGCTGCAAGCTGCCAAGGACAGCAATTGCATCCATGAAGCCCGTGTGAGGATGCATTGCATCCAGCTTTAGCTCCTCTTGTGCAATTAATCACATTGAAACTGGAAGAGGACAGGTCCACGGGACCAAGCAGGTCCAGCAGCAGTTGGTCTGTGTGTCTTATTGGCTGTCTTGCCCACACTAACCCTGGCTGAGTTCCCACCAAAGCAGAAGGGAAAGGCCTCATATAAACACTCCTCTATCTTCCACAGCTGTTTTCATGGCAAACATTTCTGATCTGGTCTACCAGATGCCTTGTGGAGAAGGGTTGTCAGTCATGTGCACTGGAGAACTGCAGGTTGGGAAGTTCTTGCACCACTGCTTGGGTGTGGAAGGACGTTCGATGTCTGGACAGACCTTGGGGCTGCTCTTTTCCTCAGGCTCCAGAGGGTCCGTGAATCACGCAGACAGCTTGATGTCATGCTAACACAGCAGAGAAGCCATCTCTGAAGGGCACCCATCTATGTATGTGTGATAATGTGCTCTGAAATATATAAAATAGTTTCAGAGTGAGGAAGATCACTGATAGGTTTACCAAAATTTACTTGAAAAACTGTTTCAAAGCATTACAAATGTAGCTTGCAAATAGCTGGACGTGTTTGCTGTTCTCTGAAGGGAGTGGGTGGTAGGTGCCTCTCTGCAGTGCTCCCAAGGAGCTGCTGTGAATAGCAGAGCTTTGCAAACCACACTTCTGCAGTGTCCCTGGAATGACAGCCCTGCAGCCTGCACGTCGCTGGAGAGGGAAGATGAGCTCCAGGAGGAGAGGAAACTCTTTTCAAGTTAGACTTAGTATCATCCCACCAGCCCTTCAACTCAAGGCCACAAGAGCATTTTTTCCCCCTTTAGATTGCACAGATCATCTGCTGAGCTGCTGCAGAGCTCACAGTTGGGTTGCCCCCCAGACCAGGGATGGTGGTACCTTGGGAAAACAGAAAACCAGGAGAAGGCACCTTCTTCAGCATCCACTGCCAGGATCTCGTATCACCATGCTGGACCATTTCCCACCTTACAGGGAGGTAAGAAGGACCAATGGGGTTTCCCTGCTGCCTCTGCTCAGTCCCTTTTGAAACAGGGTTCAGGCAGAGCTGAGAGCACCTGTGAAAGTGGAGTGGGGCTGAGGAAAGTTCCCAAAACTGCTGACAACTCATGGTGGCTACCACCCAGATGTGAAGTATCACCCAGTGGGGCTTCCCAGGCAGGCCATTCTGGGTGTCCAGGCTGCAGGCAGGTAATGCAGGTGGGCTCTGATGAGCTGGGAATTTGAAGAGCCCTGAGGGACATCCACAGCCATCTCCCAGCCAGGCTTTGTCTGTTGTCTGTACCACATGGGTGAGGAGCAGCCTGTCTGGCTCGTGGCTCCTGACAAACACAGCTCCCCATTCACTTTTAAAAACAACGAGCAGAAAAGGACTGATGAAAATGGATTATTTTTTCCCTTCCTTTTTCAGGAAACCTGGCAAGATGTCAAAATGCACCACTGACACCCTGTGCGTGGAGTTGCCCAGCTCTTCCGCGTGCTCCTTTGCCAGGCCTGGAGCAATTGCAGATCTTATTTTCAGCAGCTGAACTGGCAGCGTAAGCGGAAAGAGAAAGCTTGGCTATCAGTCATCAGGAGATACTAATCACTCCCACGGAGGTGTTTACTGGAGGGGCGTATGTGTGTGCGTGCGTGTGTATGTGAGATGGGAGATGAACTGCCATTAGAATTGCAGATCGTGCACTTGTTAGCAAAGTGCCTAGACCCCGCTTTACAATTTGCTAATAATAAAGCATTTGTTCCCAGGAAACAAACGCCCAGATTTATGTCTTAGTCACAAAGGACTCCAATAGATATATTGATACCTTGTGAATCTGCAGCAGAGAGAAATATTGAAAAGCGGCTGTTTACTTGACTCCATCAAGCTCCTCTATTGATAACTGGGAGGCATTTATTTCACTATGGATAGACCAATTAGAATTGCTAACTCTCTGTTGCCAATACGTCCCATATTTAGGGTTATTACATCACCATAAAATAGCTTTATGGAGCTATGAATATAGGCACACATCAATACCCACAACTGCAGCCACTGCTGTTTCATTTGCCTGATGGTGCTGGGGGAGCCCAGGCAGTCCCGCAGCCCAGAGGACAGGGAATGGAGGTTTCAGAGCATAAATATGCAATGGAAGAGCTCTCGGTGCCTTTCACCTGCCTGGGTGCAGAGCTCAGTAACGCCTCCTCTCTGGAGAGCCGGCATGCAGACAGCCTTGCTTTGGCACTGGTGGCCCATCTTACCAGCACACCTAGACATTGCAGTAACACTGATGCTCTTGGGCTGGCCGGGAAGCTGCCAGGCACCGAAAAACAAGTGCAGAGGCTCTTGATCTTCCTCTACAGCCATGGCTACACAGCCATGGTTCGGGTGCTAGCTGGAGCATGTCGGCATGGAGGCTGTTCATGGTGCTTCTAGGTGAGCGTGGATAGGATGTGTTGAAGCACTGTTATTTGTTCTCCTCTTTGGCAGGTGGTAGTTTGCTCTGGGATCGTTTTCCAGAAGACCTCATGTGCCAACAGATGTGCATCATGAGAGAAGGACATCAGGTGTCAGCAGGAGGAGTTTCTTCTACAGGGGGAATTTCAGACACAGGAAGGACAGACAGACAGACAACGTCATTGGGATTCCACTGGGGGTTTCAGGCCATCATAGCTAAGACCTTACACAGCCAAAATACCCATGTAAGTCCGGGCTCTCCCTTCTCGCTCCATTCACGTGTTCAAAATTTCTAACCGCGTGTTCAAGCATGCCCTTATTTCTTGGTGATTCATTAAATCTGGAGTCAGCTCTCCGGGTGGCAGGTCTGCACGCACGGCACTGTAACTGCTGCCGCAATGGGCCTCTCTGAGGCTGTGTTAGGCATTGCAGCTTATATCCTCTATTATGTTTTAGCTGCTAAATAATGCACTAATGGAAACGGAAACCTTAGCCAGGGCATCTGGATTAAGATGCAGAACAACCACAGCTTTTAGCTTTAATTTTCTGGCTTCAAGTGATGTATTTCTTAGCTTTATTTCTACATCTGTATGTATTTTTTTTTTTGCATGGGATTTCCAAGAAGAGAGGAAACAGATTTTTACTATAGCACTTGAACTTTTGCTATTAATGTTCACCCTCACAATAAATTTTTGTTTCACAACAAAGCTGCTGGATCTAAGAAACCAAAAGCATACAGTACCCAAAGCACAGAAAGGGCTGGGAGGCACCTTCAGCATTTTCAGGAAAGTCTGTTAAGATGGTATAGCTCTTCGATGATATATTAGCTCTATCAGTCTATCTGTCTTTCTGCTTACTGCTGTATTCACCTTTGGGGGGGAGTGGCCTTTCTCTTTATGACCTAAAAGATTTTTATTCTGACTATTAAATTAATAATTAGCGCTTCATTTACCCAGGATCTCCAGTGCCCAGACAGTATTGATTTATCAAAGATGGTATGTTGGAAAGATGGAGCCTCTTTCATTGAAGTTTTGGGCAGAAAGTCAACAGAGCTTCTTAACTATTCAAAGGTACATTTCCCGTGCAGCAGTCCAGAGAACAAGCGGGCTGGGAGAGAGGAGCCAAGGAGTTTGCGTTGCGTCAGGCTGCTCAACCCTGTGCTGGCCTGCCCAGAGCCCTCCTGGTGAACTGTCTGTGGGCCCAGCACTGGAGGTGGTAGCACCCCCGGGCTCCCAGCGGCATCCCATTCCCAGCACAGCACTGCCACCCGTGTTTCTGCTGCTCTTCTGATCCCCATAGACAGCCCATGCTGAGAATCCTTGGGGCAGAAAACATCTTTCCTGCAAGGCTCTGCTGCCCAAGGGGGACTCCAGGCTCAGGACACTCCCCATGGCTGGGCAAGGAACAGCCAAAGTCACCTGTTTGTTGTAACAAGAGCTTGTGATTCCTCTGCAGAAATCTCAGTTGCTTCAGGAGAGAGAAACGAGTATAGGAATTTGGCTAGGGAAAGTAGTCTTACTTGCCTTTTGTATGTCATAATTACTCTTCTTTCACCTCATTTCTAAACGGGAACATAACTCACCACCATCACCCAAAAGCTGGCTGGCTTTGTCCCAAGCCTTCAGCAATTCTTTAATTTGAAGCAGTCATTTATGAACTAATAAAGCATCGCTAAGAAATCATGGCAAACTTAATTGAAGAGACTGCTGGTCACCAAAGCAAGAGACAAGAGGTTATCCATCTCAACACGAGCATCCGCAACCCAGTATAGGATATCTCCTATCAATTCCATTCAGAGTCATGTTGCAGAATACACCCGGGACGAAATGCACCCGGAGTACACCTGGAGTTCAAGCCCATGGCAGTGTACTAAGGGCATGGAAACAGTGAAGGCTCAGCAGGAGGCTCTGCTCACTTGAGCTGGAGCTGAAATGTGGGAAGGAGGATGCTCTGAGCACAAAGGCTTGAGCAGAGAGAACGAACTGCCGAAGATACAAAGAGTGGCAGAAGCAGCACGTTGGCACAAAGAGCTATGCAGGGGATAAGCAGACTTAGAGAGGCTTTTGCCCACAGCTGTCCAACACAAGGGAAAGCATATGTAAGAAAACAGTCTTTACAAATAATCTTAATCTGTAGCTACAAACTCTCTACACTTAACCTCAACCACATTTCACATGCGATGGTGCAAAGTCTGTTACAGTGCCACATGGCATATGTTCTCTGGGTCACAGCAGCTGGGCCATTGTCACACTTGGGCATCTGCATCTCACCTGCAGCATCGCGCCTGGTGCTGCCAAAGAGAAGTTCAGTGAGGATCCAAATTGTACATGATTGCAACACGTCATCTTGAGATAAAGACTGGAGACATTTAAGGGATTAACAGAGTTAATTTATCTACAACAGCTGATCATCTTTCCCTGCAAGAGCAGCTCCCAGTACAGCATGGTTGCTCTGTTGGAGTGAAAAGAGGTTAGAAACTGCTCTGGGCTCTCCAGGTACGTGTTTTTGAACCCTCTCCCACCAGAGGCTTGTCTCTCCCTGTGGCGCCCAGCAGGAGAATGTCTCTGCACACCCCACTGTCTAAAGGCTTCTCCTGTGCTATCATTTCCACCAGTAGTGGATCAGATGTCTGCATTTTCCCTTCTGCATCTCAGGAATGTCTTGTAAGACTGGATTCCCAGCTGGGAATGCATCCTCCTTTTCCCTGCTCGGCTCCCCGAATTTGCCAGGCACCAGCCCTGCACTGGTAATCAATTCGGCACCGCAGGTCTGACAAGCTGCGGCATCCCAAGCCGGGGAAAAGGAGGGACCAGGCTGGCTCTGAGAATAGACCACCCAGCCAAACCAGGTGAGGTCACCCCGAGCCTCCAGCAGCATCCAGAGCACATGGGAGGAACAGTGGTGGGTTTGGGGCAGTTCTAAAGACTGGAGTCAGGGGATGCCATCTGTGTCTCACCCCTCTTCTAAAACTTCTGGGGGTTTGGTCTGTAGAGCAAGGATTAAAACCCTGAAGACCTTAGTGTCAAATGACCTAATGGCAGGAGGCAAAGGCAAAGCCCCAAATGAGTGAAAGCCAGCGTTGCCTCCACCTGAGCCCATGATTTTGAGACCCTTTGGACAGCTGGCATCTGACAGCTTGGTGCTAGGAGCAGAGTGCTGCAGGAAGAGTCAAAACCAAGAAAAGCTGGTGCTACTGCCACCGCTGTTTGTCAGACATGGGCAGCATGTGCCCATCCAGCTCAGAAGACCCGGCGCCCAAAGGAGAGGAGCACCTGGCTGGGCTGAGACAGCAGCTGAGAGCAAAGCAGTCTGAAGGGGACAGCATGAGGAGCCGTGGGGACATGTCTTCTCTGCTGGGGTGTCCTGCTGTCCTGGGTGACCCTCAGGCTCCTCTGAAATCGGAGGAGCAGCTGGCTCCCTTGCTGCCAGCAGGCATCATCTTCCAGCTGCCACCTGAGCAAGTGCCCAAGCCCGGCACAGCAAGAATTGGAAGGATTTTCCCTTGCACTGGTTAGAACTGTGGCTGTAATGGGCTGTCTACTGGGTAATTCAGGAGAAAGAAGGACTGACTGCATTGCTGCAGATGTCTCCCAGGAGTTAACAGAGTTGTGAGCAAACGGTGCCACTGGAAACATTGAAAATTCGTAAAATGACAGAAAAAAACCCCAAACTCTTGTGTTTGAAGCTCATTGAACCAATATTAATTGGTTCAATTTGCAAATACAGGCCCAGCTCCTGCACTTAGGGGATGACTTAGATGTAAGAAGAAGCAACCAGTTGTCTGGCAAGAGGGGAGCTGAGCAGCATCCAGGATGGTCTCCAAATAGGAAGCTTTTACATTCTGGCCTCGTCATCCCAGATGGACTCAGGACCTCCACAGGCTTTCGCAGAAGCTAGTCCCCAGCTGGTGCGTGGTGCAGACACGCTGCTCATTTTCTGCTGCAGGGGCCCTGGTTGCTGCCATCAGGAGGGTCAGCACAAGTCCTACAAATAGTCCAAAACAGCTTGGAGTTAAGTTTACAAATGTTTGTGGCTACTGGAGAGTTGCTTTATCTTTTATCAAGGCAGCAGGGTTCAGTCACAGGAAAGGAAAGGGGAAAAGAGGACAGGAAAAAAAATAAATGTAAAACTCAAGGTTATTTGGAACAGTCTCTGAAAAAAAATTCTAATTATTTTTAAGTCAGTTTCCTAATTTTTGAGGATTTTTTTTTAAATCATTTTTGAAGTACTGTCAGGTTGCCCGAGCTTTCACAAGTGAAACAGAAAATCCTTGGTATTCTCGGCAAGTAGCAAAGAAAAATGGGATTTACCCATCAAAATCTATGCATCTTCCATCTCTGTGCAAGTGCCTGTAAGTAGATTCCACAACAAAGTGATCCTACTTATCCTACTACCCTAAATACTGATATGTACTTATATATATACTGATATATACTTACTTATATATACTTATATTCAGGATAATGTTAAACTTGGCAGTTCTGTAAGCACTAGAGGGCCGTTTTGTTTTTACAGGCCTATAGTAAGTTCAGAAATGCCGATGCACTGCGGCAGGGCCACACCATTTGCCCTCCTTCTCCCTGGGAGGGATCCTGGCTGCGTGACCGAGCCTGCCAGCGGCCAAAGTGAAACAAATGACACCAATGATTCAGGCCACTGCCTCTCTGCTGTGTTGAGGAGAAAGCACCAAACACATTTCTGGTTACGGAGCAGCGTAGGCAGCTGAGCAGCCCATCAGTTTGCTGGACCTTCAGCAGCCATAATACAGCTTGATCCATGAGAACCAGGCTGAGGAGCACCAGGGCGAGGCATCCATCCCTCAGACATGTTAGAAGAAACATTTCCTGGGTGGTCAGCTCTGGTTTGAGGGAACAGACGTTCTCCGTCAACAGGGCACAGGATTTGGGTCAACAAGGGAATAGTTGTCACCGGAGAAGAGTCACCAGCACCCTGCCAGAGCCTGGAAGGACCTGCACATCTACCTCACATGTGCACACCCACCCACAGGGTACACCGGCCACCCTGCACTACTTGCCCAGGGGACGAGAAGAGAAAGGGAAATCCATCATTTCTAAAACCAAACACCTGCTGCATCTGTGGACACCCAAGAGGGAATCAACATGGAGCATTTTCATGGTTGTTGTTCCTCGTCATCACAGTAAAAATCTCCTAAAGCTGTGCCACTTGGTCCTCGTATCCCCACATGATATAGGAAGGGCAGTGGGAGGAAGATGGGGATCCCTTCTCTGTGATGCTCTCTGTGTTTGCTATGGAAATAGAAAGTTTTGAGAACTGAAGCCACACAAGAAGCAGGAACAAGTGTGCTTGAAAAGATAAACTCTGGCCTCCAGAAAACAAGTTTCAGGACGAAAAAGTAAGGATATCTCATGACTGTCAATGGCAAAGAACTGCTTCTTGTTTCATTATTTATATTTCTTATTCCCTTATATTATTTTCTAAATCTTTTTCGTCATCAAGTGATTCTTTTTACAATTGTTTCACAGATGAATTTGTTCCCCTTTTTCCTTTCTTCTTGGTTTTCCCCTTCTTTTAATACGTACTTCCCCTATTTCCAGTTCCTCTGCTGTGTTGTCACTGATTCAGCTTTCAGGCTGACAAGTCTGTCTCCTCCTTTCCTCCTTTTCTTTCTATTTCTTATCATGTTTAATTTCCTCCTCCCAGCTTTCTCTTCCCTTAGGCCAGGTGTGTGCTGAGGCTGGTGTGGCTCTTCTCACACAGAGGGACCAAAATACACTCGATGGGGTGGGGAGGGCTTTTTTTTAAAAAAAAAATAAAACCGCCAACAACAAAAAGCAGTCTGTGGGGAACAGCCTGGCATGAGCACTCCAGGACTGCAGTTTAAAGACAGAATTCAGCAAGGAGGTTGTAGAGATGGGGGGTCGTTCTCTTCCCCCAAGTAACAGGAGATATGACAAGAAGAAATGGCCTCAGGTTGCACCTGGGGAGATTTAGATTGGCTATTAGGAAAATGTCTTCACAGAAAGGGTTGTTAAGCATTGGAACAAGCTGCCCAGGGAAGTGGGGAACCACCATCCCTGGAGGTATTTAAAAGCCGGGTAGACACGGTGCTGAGGGACATGGTTTAGTGGTGGCTTTGGCAGTGTGAGGTTGATGGTTGGACTTGATAATGTTAAAGGTCCCTTCCAACCTAGACGATTCTGTGATTCTATAATTATCTAGCAGATGTGGTTTGGGGCATAATTAAGCATGAGCACTCAAGGACAGCAGTTCGGGACATGAGTTTGAAGGTGGGCAGCAGTAGACTGACAGCAGAGGGTTTGAATCTGAGCTATCCTGGGGGAGCAGGATGGGAAAGCTTTGGGGCTGAGTTCGGGGAGGAATAAGGTTTAGGGTGAGCCATCATGGTGGAGCGGGTTGGAATGAGCTTGAAGCAGGGATGAGAGTGGCCCAGGCCTTCATAGGAATAGCTGATGGTGAGTCAGGCCCAACATCTTGGGGTGAGTTCTTGGGCTGGAAGTTGTAATGCACCCACCTGGCAAACAGTATTTGTAGTCCTGCAGGCTGGAAAGCACTAGAGTTTGCACCTTCTGGGGCTTGGGCGGCTTGGGTATCGTTTAGGGTGACTCCTCTGTGTATAACAGAAGTAGAGGTTCATTGACCTCAGCGGGGATCTGAGCTGATTCTACCACCAGGAAAAATCTTCTTAAAATAAATAGGGCAGCAGGGACCCAAGTCATTCACTGTCACTGCCTAGGAGGCAATTGTCAGTGAATTTGGAGGCATGACCTGGTGTCTAATCCAACAACTGCTTGTAGGGAGGGAAACTGAACGAAGCCCTGCTGAGCAGGGCAGTAGGGTGGCTGAAGAGGACGGTCTTGGCTGAGAGCTCCATTTCGGGGTCAGTTGAACAAGCTGCATGACATCTGACTCCACTTAAAGACAAGAGGAAGGCCCTAGGGACACGGTGGGAATAACAATAGCACATTGCCAGTGGTTAAGGTCTTGTGTCAATGATTGCCACAGTACAAGAGCAAAGACAGGGCCTGGAGGCTACGCAGCTGCCAAGCTGTGTTGAGTGTTGGTAGTGGGTGTAGAAAGAGAATGATGGAGCTGGGGGTTCTCTGGCTTGGCCATCTACTATATGATGTTCTGCAAAACCATACCTAAATGTTGCTGAAAACCCAGGCTTTAAAGCCAAATCACTTTTCACAATTAAATCCCTCAGATGTGTCTGGCTTTCCCTCCTGGCTAGACTCAGTAAGTTGGGTCCTCACAGACATTTTGTAATGCTGAGTTTGAGGAAATCCAGGCACCTCCCAGAGTCTGTGGCTGACCTTTTCTTAGCTGTGCTCTGGCTTGGCTACATGCGTTACGTACCAGTGGCTCTGCAGAGTGGCTCCGAGCCACTGCAGGTTTCCAGTGGCTTGCACAAAAAACAGAAATCTTTGGCCCATTCAGATTAATTCTTGGAGGATTTCCATGGGATGTCTGATCCTGGGAAGAAAAGCTTCAGAAATACACCCGCCTGGAGCAGGTGAGTGCTACTGACAGTGCTCTGGGAAATGAGGCAGTTAAGGGCATTCAGAATAAATGTCAAGAAATTGCAAGGAGAGTCACCTGCTCATTATTTTTCTAAGTTCTTGCTGAAAGAATGCTTCTTTAGGTAGCAAATGATAGTGCCGTGAGAAGCATAAATGTCATGTCTTTTTTTTCTTAATTCACACTAGGCAGAGGCATCTGCCTGTTACAAGTTTCTGATAATGAAGGGCATGTAATAGTGACCCCCATATAGCATAAGCGAGCCCTGTTTAACATGCTCGTGCTTCCCTAGGTGTTCATTATGAAGCTGACTGTGCCTGATGCAAACTCATCCATCCCATTACTGCTCTGCTTTTTATTTGGGGATCACTTGAGCAAGTTGAGAGCTTTGGTCTTTGAGGGAATACGTTTACACTTGAAGTACTTGTGCATTTATTATAATGTGTGTTCAGGGCGGGAGGGTCATGGCTTCAATCAATATGATGCAGCTGGACTTAGGAAACAGGAGGAAAGAGCATTGCATATACTCAGTTCTCTCCATCCTGAAGATGGGGCATTTGCAAAGATGTGGTATTTGTTTGCTCCAAATATTACTGGCAGAGGAATAGTGCATGGCCATCACTGGGGTAATGTGGCCTCTTCCAGCACTGAGTACATGCCAAGCAGGCCAGAGGGCAGCTGGGTGCACAGGGAAAGGAGGATTAGGACCTGAATGTCAGCTCCATGCAGGGCTCACCCAGGCTCCAGAGCCGGCTGAGGGCCTGGGAGCTGCAAAGCAAAGCCAGACCAATGCTGTCCCATCTCACATGCCATGGCTGTGTGGCTTCCAGAGCTGGGCCAGCAATTCCTCTTCTGTCTGTCACCTTGTACTAGGTGTTTGGTAAACTCCAAGACAGATAGACATGGTGATGAGGGACATGGTTTAGTGGTGTTTTTGGCAGTGTTAGGTTGATGGTTGGACTCGATGATCTTAAAGGTCCCTTCCAACCCAGATGATTCTATGATTCTATCTTCCCTGACTAGGACTGAGGGACACGAAGGGGACATGGGAAGTGCTTCCCTGCAATGGGTGCTGGAACCAGTATGGTGCAGGAGCTGCCCAAGCACCTTGCTGGTCACCATCAAGATGAAGTTATCAATGAAAGTGTGACCAAAAGTGAGGGATGAGCCAGTTCCCGCAGTCTACCCCCAGGATGCCTGTTCCCCCAGCACCTCCGAAAGCAAAGCACAACCATCTGCTTTGCCACAAGAGGCCACTTCTGCACATGAGAAATGATGGGAGCCCTGAGATGCCATTTGCATGGGCTGCTGCTCTCCCTCTTGCTGCCGCCCCCTCCCCTCTTTCTTCAAAGGTTTTGATTTGTTTTCTTCTCATTTTACAGCAACTGGGATTCCCAGTCCTAGATGGTGATTGAAGTGCCTGCAAAGCTGCCTGATGGGCCTTTAGAAGTGTTTGATCTCCGTGTGCATTTGTGCGTGCGTGTGAGGAGATGTAACTGAGGGATCTGCAAACACCTGTGGAAATCCCCCACCGCTGCCGGTGGGCAGCCTGGGTTCTAGACAGTGCCTGTTTGCCTCATCCATCCCTCTCACAGTGATCTGTGAGGGCTGCCCTAGTCCTGGCCTTATGCTAATGGGCCTGTGCTGTGGAAGGAGTGGAAGCCCTCCCCACCTTTTCAAAACAAAAACTTGCTCTTCTGTCTTTCTCTGCTGGGCTGCTGTGACACTGCGAAATGGCCCTGTTGCATCTGTTCTGGTTTCTGCTGGATCGTACACTGGACTCTTTCCCACCAAGCCTGTGTGCCTTCTGGTAGAGCACTAAGGAATGTGAAATGCATTGGGTTTGGTCTTGTCCTGTCCCAAAGCAGAAGTGTCTGCAGCCTGGTATGTCAAGGAGAAACTGTCTGTTCTTCCAAGCTGTGTGCACACTTTTCTCAGAGGGAGCAAAGCACAGAAATGTCTTGTGCTTGGAGCAGAAAGCAGGACAGCCCATGCTGCTGCAGATCGCAACACCTTTGGTAGCTCCACGGAAAGCTCCATCGTCCGTCCAGTGCTCCCACACTAGACAGGCATGACTGAGCAAGGTTTCCTGAGACACGGAATCGCTGGAAAATATTTTCAGGGGAAGAAAAGTCAGAACAATTCTGATAAAGTGAAAGATGTTTGGAATATATTATTTTCTTTGTATTTTTCATTCAAACACTTCAAATTTTCTTCTAATTCCACTGCATTTCTGACAGTCAGCTCATCCTTCACCACCTTTCCGACTCAATATTGCCATGCTCTCTGTGCTTTTCTTTTTGGACCTGTAAGAGCCACTCTGGACCCTTGTCCTGCAGCTGGTTGTACAGAGCCTCATGCTCTCCTGCCCAGGGAAAGGGCTCCTGACTGCTTCCAGGCAGCCTGTGGTAGCTGTGTTGGAAGCCAGCCTTCCCACGGCTGGCAGTGGACATGCAGTAGGGCCACCGATGCAGAAGGTGGTATTTTCAGCAGGCAAAGCACAGGAAACTTTTGGAGGTGGCCTGCCCACATAATGACAGGCACACACATCCTTTTTTCTCTACCCTCCATTGCACCACCAGATGGTTGTTTATGAAACAGAGTTTGGGGTTGTTTTTTTTTCTGTGCTTCTCAAAGTCTGCCCCATTCCTAGCCCCTTTTGAGAGCATTATGGCAAACAGCACACTTGCATTCATGGCCCCTGCCAAGAAAGCAGTTGTTTTTCCTTGCTGCTGGCAATGGACCCCCAGTCCCATCACTTTTAGTTGGGATTCTGGCTTACAAGCAGCTGTCTTCACAGGCAGAGAGAAGAAAGCTGCCCATCTCCTCCTGGAGGCTTGAACATGCAGATGCTCCAGTGGCAGTTCTGGGTCACTCTGGTCCCAAGGAGGTGGGGAAGGGAAAGGACAGGCAGCATTTTCCCACAGCATACAGCTCCAGGGAAGAGACGCAGCGCTTCACTGCCACTTCCAAGCAGAAGTTGTCTCTCTTGGGGATGGCAGTGGGGTAGAAGCCAACAGGGCTTTTCCTTTTCTTGGAGCAGCAGAGACTCGAGGGAGCAATGTGTCATCGCCTGCATATCTGCAATGTAGCCTGTAGGCGGGAAAACATGTTCTGTAGGTAGGAAAACTCCCACAGTGTCTTTTATTCAGCAGAAAATATCAACAACTGCAGCTCTGCTGCCTCCTGACACAGTCAGGCAGGTGCTTGCTTGCTTTCGGACCTCTTCCCAGTTTGATAGCTGGGGAGATTCACTGGCAGTTGCCACCTGTGTCCACAAAGATGTCTTCTAGGCTGTGAGACTGACCAAGAGCCATCACACCTGAAAAAACACGTGGCACAGGGTCAGCATGAACATGCCCCGACAGATTAGCTCCAGAGAAATTCTGACTTGCTCTTCAGCAATCCAGGGCCTGATGCCACCAGGACACTGAGATGCCCACAGTTATTTCAGCAACAAGCAATCGGCGGATATTTCTGGAGCTTACTCATGTGAGGCGAAATTGGGCCAGCACCAGCATGAATGGGCTGCGGAGGCATAACAGCATGGGCCAGCATCCAGCCCCCTCTCTGCCCTGCGGAGGATGGGGGGGTTGTACCCCTCTCCCTTTGCCAGGCTTGTGGGGTGCATATAATACGGCGTGAGTCAGTAAGGGAGACAACCCCAGCCCACCGTGTGCTCCCTCATTTTATCAGCGCCCCTGGGCACCCCTGCGATGCTCTGCGCAGAGGGGATGCCCCCTCGCCATCCCCACGAAGGACCCAGCACTGAGGAAGAGCTGAGACCTCACCCCGCTCATCACAGCTCCAGCTCGGGCAAGGAGTCCCTGTGCAGCCAGGCTGCTGTCATGACTCTGCTCATCAGCACTGATTTCATTAGGGGTGAAGCCCAGCTACAGCTTTTGTCCACCAATGAACAAAATAATCTTAAACCTCCCCCTCTGAACACACATATCCTTTCTGAGCTCCCTAATCCCCACTCTGTGGCTGGTTTGGAGGATCCCACGCTGTCCCAGTCCCACCACTTACTGGGATACCCCAGGACCCAGCCGTCCGGGTCAGCATCATTCCCAGACTCGGTCCCTGCTGGCGCGTCCGAGTGGGCACGGCTGAAAATTTAATCAAATCGCTGGCGCCCCGCACCAGGCCAGAGCCTTCCCGACAGCACTCGAGTAGATGGAAATGTAACATTTGAATGAATGGCCCTTTAATTACGCTTTATCTGCCCTGCTCTTTTGCTTCCCGCTGCAGAAAGCCAAGTGAATGTTAATGGGAAGTAGCTCTGCAGGGCGGCTCACAACCTCACACCTGCTTGCTTTCATGCTGCTGGATGCCTGCGCAGAGTATTAATTAAGCAATTAAGGCAAAGGAGGTGTCTGCTGGTCTGCAGCCCTAGTGAAATGCTCCCTTCAAGGACTTTGGGGCTCTCTTACAGCACCTGCCATTAGTTGCAATCCACGGTAAGCTCCTGGGACTGCTGCAAAAGGCCGGCAGAAGTGGTCGTGTCTTAGTCAGGCAAATGCAGCATTTAAGCTGCACAATGAAACCATCTCTTTCAGGGATTTCATCCGTGCAGAGGCTTGGCCTGACCTTTCCTTTCCTTTTTTTTTTTTTTTTTTTTCCTTTTGGGGGCGGGGGGAGCGCGCTCTGCTCTGAGAAAAGCACCATTCGAGCAGAATACAAAAGCTTTATAAAAACTCTCACAGCAAAACCGTTCTAAGACTTTTTTGCAATCTGCAGTTCGGAAACGGATGCCACTGTACTCTGGCCCAGCTGAGCTGTCTTTGAGAGCCCTCATGAGGGGCACGTCGCACAAGCTGTCCCTGGGCCAGGCTGGCGATGGAGTGGTGTTGCATCTCTGCTGCTCATGGAGAATACGGGGGATGCTGCGTCAGTCTAGGATTCATCTCACCACTGTTAAGTGAGGGGAAGAAATGGGGATAAGCCATCAGCCAGGATTTGACTTGAGACCTTGGAGGACTGACTTTCTGTTGTCCTTTTAGCCAAATGCAAGCGAGAAGGTGAAAAAGACCAAAGACCTTCAGTAGGGATTTGTTAATGGATGGGGCAGGCGGTCTGCAATGGCTAACCTGGAGCCTCGTGTGCTGGATAGGAGGGAAGGATGGATTCCTGGAGGATCAAGGCTGTTTGCCTCTTGGGAGGACACGTCAGAGCATTTGCTCCTTTGTATCAGCGCTCCACGTGGGGGTTCAATGAGGTCACGGCCAGCCTGACTCTGACATCAGCTCAGTGACGTCACAGAACCCATAGACTCAGGCATTGACATCCAAACCTGCTACGAAAAGGTGGGATGTCCTGCAGTGCCAGCTGTCCCTGTGACCTAAGGAGCCCTCTGAGACCTGATCAGGAATCTCCACTGGAAGGCACAGGTCTGGCTGCCCACCCAATTTGCCGCGTCTGATGCGCTGAGCGAAGGACTCACCCACCGCATCCTACCTCCCACTAACCCCACATATTCCATCTCCAGGGCCTCTTTCATGCTCCGCAGCCCAAAGCCAAGTGCAGATGGTTGAACCTGTGTTTCTCTAACCCACCTGCTGAGGTCACCTTGAAGAGAGGCCACCTCACAGAGATGCCACATCACAGGGTCCTGTGTCTGAAGGAGCTCTCCAGGAAGCCTTTGAGCCCCACCTGCAGCCTGTGATCCTGCCCACTGAGGAACCTTCTCTCCTCTTACATTGTCCCTGTGGGCAATCCCGGGCACTGTGGGGAAAAAAAAAAAAAGATACCTGAAAGATACCTGTCCATTACCAATAATTTCTATGCTCAATCCCAGCAAGAAGCAGAGCTGGGGAGAGAATTTTTGCTATCCAGCCATGTACAGCCTGAGAGAAGAGGAATTGAGGGCTACAGCTGGGCATCTCAAAAAACTTTATATTTGTCATGCAAGAGCTTGAAAGAGTTACAGGTATGAGTCACAGGAACAGTGGCCTAGAAAATGTCCCCTAATGGGTTAACAAATTAATTTACAGTCACTGAGTATTGCCTTCCGAATGGGGGGTGCTATTAGACATGTTGTATAAGGCCCGTTAAAGAGCAGTGACCAGGATGACAGCCGTTGGGAGGGAAATTAAAACCTGCAGCCTGTCAGCTTGAACTGAAGGATTGCCCCTTTTCAGGTGCTCTGGTATTTCCTCTCCTAGCTTCTCTGAAGTTTCTTTGGCTTTTACGCATCCCAGCTTCTCTTTCTCCCCTGAGCTTCTCAGAATTTCTGTCATTACTTTGGCTCAGAATGGCTGATGTTGGCAAACGACCAGCCAAGCCATTGTCATAGACTACTAGAAAGACTGAGGTTGCAAGGGACCTCTGGAGGTCTCTACTTGCCTCTTCTTCTCTAAGCATGGCTAACTCCAAACCTGGACCAGGTTTCTCTGTGCCTCACCCATATGTGTTTTGAAAAGTTCCAGGGATGGAGATCCTCCCCACCTCCCCGGTCCTGAAGTTGAAGAATATTTTCCTTATGTTAAGTGGAAATTTTCCCAGTTGCATCTCGTGCCCGTTGTATCTTAAACCTCATTATACACCTCTGGGAAGATTTTGGCTCCACCCTCTCCATAACCCCCCGTTTAGGTAACTGTTTTCTGACCATTTCTGCATTTTATCATGGCCACTCTAATTTTGATTCTGCCATTCATTCCAGCTGGGTGGAATGAATTCCTCCCAGGATTCTTCACAGGGGTGGACACATCCTCTCAATTCTGTCCTGTAAACTGGGAATCAAAACTCAAAAGAGGATCAGTCTCGGGACAGACCTATCTGAACAGCCCTCCTGGTTTGGCAGAGAGCTCGTTAGGAGCTGAGAACAGCCCTTCACCTACTTGCACCCCCATCCTCTTAAGAAATCTAGAGTATATTTCCCTAGTTTGCTCAGAGGACATCCTGTTGCACTGTGTTAAAAGCCTTAAAGTCAATATATTTCACATCTATTGCTTCTCTTTATCCACTGGGCCAGTTACTGTCAAAAAAATTGGTCTGATTTGAAATGATTTGTTTCTGACAAATCCCAGATGGTTCTTTTTCATCACCTAGAGATATCATATGTACTTATAAACTGAAGGCTTTGTACTTTGTTCTTTCTGCTTTCTGATATCAAAGCCAGGCTGAGCCAGTGACGCCATTTACCCCCTCTTACTGCTGTCTCCATGCTGCTCTTCTTGAGTCCTCCCCGCCTCCCTATCATGAGTTCTGGAAGATACAGCTCGGCTCAGAGATGAAAGAGCTGGTGCAAGCTTCACCAGACCCTTCACCTTCTGCACATCCCAGGGACCAAAGTGAGTCTGACCCACCTGCAGTTCCCAGGTTCTCCTTCATCCTCTCTTCTGAAACTGGCTGTGACAGTAGGCTTTCCATAGTTGTTGGGTAGCTCCTCTGATCTCTTTCATCTTCTAAAGAAGGTAGAGAGTGGTCTGACATACCATTAGCTGGCTCTCTGAGTACCCCAGATACATCCTGCTTTGTCCCATAGACTGAGATGGGTTGAGATTTCTCAAGAGATTTCTGACTTGATCCCCCTCTGCTACTGACAGTTGTTCTCCTCCTGGAAACCCTTCTTTAAGCACAAAGGCCTGGGAGTCCTTGTCAATGGAAACAGATGCAAAGGAGACATTGATTTTCCTCAGCCTCATATGCATCCCCTGACACTAAATTACCCATCCCATTCAACAGCGTACTCACACTCCCCTTGTTTATTCCTTCCCTTTTAATGGTAATGCTTGACACTTTCAATTTAAGATGAGCTTTGGCTTTCCTAACACACTACCTCCACGCTGGAACAGTGCTTCTGTATTCCTCCTGTGTTGCCTTTCCCACTCCTTCCACCTCCTCTATGGGTCCTTCTTATGTTGGAGCTCAGTTAGGAGTTCCCTCTTTAGCCAAACTAGTCTACTGACTTTCTTGGATGTTGCAAAGAATTGTTCTCATGCTTGGGGGAAGTTGTCCTTAAAGACTTGCCAGTTTTTCTGAGTTCCTTTCCCCTTTAGAACTACCACCCATGAGATCCCACCTACCAGTTCTGTGAAAAAAACAGAAGTTTGCTCTCCTCCCCAGACCTCTCCTGTCTTGTGGTCACTGCAAGCAACACCGATATAATTATCGCATCTCCAGTCAGCTTTTCCTTATTTGAGTAACACATCCAGAAGGGCATTATCTCTGGTTTGTGCATCCAATAAGTTGTATTAAGAAGTTGTCCCAAACATCCTCCAGACACCGCCTGGACTGTTTCTCTCCTGCTCCATTGCTCTTCCAGCAGATATGAGAAAGACTAGTGTCTCTGAAGAGTGAGGATCTGCAATCTGGAGACCTTCTCAAGTTGTTGGAAGATGTTGAATGTTGTCTACTCACTCACCCTACAGTGACGTGTAGCACTCTTAGTGGCCTCTCCTCTGAGAGCCTCTCACCCAGCCTGCCACCCCTTCCGTAGGAGAAGTTCTATACACCTCCTCAACCAAAGCACATTCCCCTCCTCTTCTTTGCCTCTCTTTCCTTAACTGCCCATATCTGCCCACCACTGCAAGGTTTCCCACAACATATCCCTTATTCCAGTAATATCACAGTTTGATGTCCACACATGGAGCTCTGGCTTTTTGCTTCTGATGTGTTTGCATGATATGGGTCCCCTTTGACCCTACATTCTACTTCCCCGGGGCTTTCAGCCCTTTCTCATACCCATCACCCTGTCACAAGTACTTACTACCTCAACCTCCATTCTCAACTGCCAGCTGTTGTAACCATCTCACAGCATTCCCAATTTCAACCCCTCCTCATCATCTCGGTAAGCCCGTTGGTAAAAATTATATTGCCCCACTTTGTCAGGTGGATCCCATCCTTTCCCAACTGTTCTTGCTCACCACAGAGGGACACATGTCATATGAGCCAAAGCACTGCCTATGACACCAACCAAGCGTTAACTCATGGGGTGAGTCCTTTCCTACCCAAGTCTTTCTGGTTTCCTTTGCAGGATTGAAGATAACATTACCTGGGCTTCTAAATCGTTCTCTCTCACCCTTGCAGTCCTACAGTCATTCCTGTTTTCTTACAGGTATCCCTTGGCAGCAGCATTTTGTCTGTACCGATTTGCAACAAGGCATAAGTCTGAAGGCCAAAAAAGCCTCAGCAGCATCTCCAGAACATCCAAGATCCAGGTCGCTGGCAACCTACAAACCTTCTGTGATGTATCAGTGCCTCCACCCTGCACAGGAGGGAACCTGTGATGATCAGCACCAGCTGCTGCCTCCTGCTCCTAATACTTTGTTCCAGTCTGGCTGAAACCTCCCTTGGCTGTGGGGTTTGCTTAACGGTCTGCACCAATTTGCTGACACTGATGAGAAGGCAGAGAAAGCTCATTTCCCATGCTGCCCAAAGTCACAAGTGACCAGTCTCCCTCATCATGGAAGTCTTCATCCAGAAGTCCTTCTAGCCTCATCTCTTGCCATTCCTCCTCCTTCGCATCACAAATCTCAGGCTTGGTTGTCTCTTCAAGATCTCTGCAAAGACCCTGTCACTCTTGTGTCCATCCTTCCTGCAAGCGCAGTCTGCTCCTTGCCCCCACATCTCCCCTATCTGCCAACTCAGCACCTCAACCGGTGCTCGCCTCCCAGCTGGGAGCCCACCATCACCCCCAGCGCCAGGAGAGGCACCAGCTTCTCCCTGCAGTTACAGACCACTGGTGCAAGCCCTTTTAATGAGGGGCCCACCAGCTGGGAGACAGCCAGCAGAAGCTGTTAGCTGGAGAAACCTCTAGATGATACCGGAAGAAAAAAGAAGCAAAAGCTGCATTTAAGAAAAACAAAACAGATAGAAAAATAGAGATAAAAAGAGATGGACAGACAGATAAACCTATCAACCAATGCAGCCATGGAACAACTGCATGTGAGGTGTGGGAGAAGAAAGAAGAAACAGAAAAACACCCAAAACCCCTTATGTAAATTAATAAAAAAACAATGAAAAATACCCCACAAAAAAAAATGCTGAGAGAACAACAACAACAGACTAAGAAAAGCTGCTTCCCCCCCAGCAGTCTCGAAAAGAAGGTCTATCTGAATAATTAAGCAATAATTGTTTCACCTTGCCCTGGGTCAACGTGTCGCTCCTCTGTACCCTCAGTTTCCTCACCTAAAGAACAGCCAGTGTTGTAGGGAACGCTGAATATTAGTGCCAGGAAAGGCTCGCCCGGGTCTGTGGTGTGCAAGGGAACATGCTAGGACAGAGAGACAAATCGGTCATGGCAGGTCAAAATCCAGCACGTTGAATCCTGCTTTTTTATCCCCCGAGCTGCTGGCGGAGACCAATGCAGCACTCTGTGCGCGGTGCTCGCCTGGTCCTGCCCTGCATGCTGTGCTCGTTATGGAGTGAAAGTGGCTGTGCTGGACAGGCTCCCTCCTCATTTTCTTGATCAGCTGCAGAATAAGAAGGTGAAGGGAAAGTTTTTTCTACCCTCATCAAAATAACGTATACCTGAAACAGAGTTATTATAACTACTTATATATAATTTATGTAATGTGTTTATTTATGTACTGTATACGTATGTACTTATACGGCCTTCAAGACTGTGACTTGAGATGTGATATAAATTACAAGGTTTTTTGGGTGCTGCATGGATCTGAAAAACACGTATCTGTTCTTGCATTGCACATGGCAGCATACGGTAGAGCCCTGCCCCACCACCTGCGGATGCCCAGAGGAGCGCCCACTGAACGGTCAGCTGCTTTTTAATGAGTGTTTCCCATGCAAATGCCTCCTTCTGCAAGGTGTCTGTCAGCTGGTGAGAGGATGACCCTTGCTCACCCGCCACAGCCGGCCTCAGTGTAAAGAAGCAAGGTTTAGAGAGTTTATAAACTCTCGGTTTCCCAGCACTACTTGGCAGAAGACCCCAGACCGAGCGTTTCAGCTCCGGAGAGCTGCATGCCTTGCAATGGGTTGGCAGGCACCTTGAAAGTCAGCTGGTCTGTCTGATGTCGGGTTTTTCTTCTCCCAGAGGAACAGGCTGCCGTGTGGGAATCCGCATTACCTGGAAATTATTCTGACAGCGGGGCAAAGTAAAAGATGAATTAAAAGTGACTTTAATCCATCAAAGCTCGGATCAAACCTCGATTGCGCAGTTTGCCAGAGATACAAAACAGGAAACAAATATGTGCACAAACGTTCACATTTACTGACAATCTTTTTCTTTAAGGTCTCTCCTCTAGTGACTGCGGAGAGATCGTGGAGTTGATCCAGACCGGGATGAGTCAGACCTGCTCCCGGGGAATGCGCATGTCTGCAGTGGTCCTCTCGCTGGACAGGAGCCCTGAAGCCTTGCTGGACACCCTTACTAATTCCTTAGGAAAGCAGGGCTCTCCAGTGACAGCAGCAGCCTCTCTTCTTTCCCCAAGCCTATTTATTTGTTCCTGAGTACAACCAAAGAGAGCTGGACACTGGGGAGTGTCAGCATGCACAAATTTATCACTGAAGAATATGGAGCCCTTGATCTCATTTTCCTAATGTTTCGGGAAAAAAAAATAATCAATTCTCTTGTTGGGCTTTTCAGCAAACGTGTCATAATGTGGGGCTGAAGGAGAAGCACACAGACTAAATTGCATCACTTGGGTCAGTGTGTACTCTGGAAGACATTGAACCTGGACACAATACATGACATAAGGGCAACCAGAAGGACAGCTACGGAGCCAGTCCTGCCCTGCTTCTTTGGGGAAATACAGAGTTTTCACAGCAGCATTATTGGCATGGTAAGAAAGTGAACTGTCAGTAGAAACAGAGCAAAGGACAAATGACAAGTGTGAATTTGATGTTATTCACTGGGCAAATGTTTGAACTTGCTGAAATTCATCAGGCTTCGGGTATTTGTGATTGTTTGGGCTGTTCCCAAGCACCTACCCAGCCCAAGCCCTACGTCACAGCAAAGAAGCCAGCACAGGTTGCCATGCTTTGCCAACACAGGCAGAGAAGCCAGTTCCCTCTCTGCAAGGACAGCTATGGCACCAGCAGGCATGTAGGACCACTCAGGTCCTCCTGACACCCCCGTGAGAGCTTCAAACACCACTCAGAAAGTTGGTACAGTGCTCATGCTCTGAACCGTTCCCATGATGGGGAGATGTGCCCTGGGATTTTGCTGAGGAGCAGAAAAAGACCCCTGTGTCGCAGGAAGGATGGTGAATCCCAGAGGTGAAGCATTTCCAGGTAATGTAATTCACTAGTTTCCAAGCCAAAGTCAGTGGTGTTCTTAAAAGCATCCCCATCTCCATCCCTACTTTACCCACCTGAAAAGGTTGACCAGGGTTGGCAGCTCTGATGATTCAGTCCTCAGAGAGCTGTTATTTTTCTTACAGCCCCAACTGCAAGAGTCAGGGGATTACATGAGACACTCGGTCTTGAATGAAAATCATATCAGAGCCAAACTTGTGACTGCAGAGAAAAGCTGGAAACACGATTCCTAACAGCTCCAAAAAATAGAAGGCAAATAAACAGAGCTGGAGTTTATTAATTTTTAAAATCTCATTATTTTTGGACAGCATAATGTTTTCTGAGACCTGAGTCAAGTGTTTTGAATGCTGGGAGTTGGTGAGGGAGCTGTGGAGTGTCTCAGTGCTCTGCTGCCCACATTCATTGCAATCAGATAATGAGCTACAGACAGGCTTGTCTCAAAGCCACCGTCCAGTGTCTGTTCCCTGACAGTGTTTCTGCTATGTTGCTGGTGCATATTATTTTTTTAGTGTGATAGTGTGCTTGATCTTCAAGAAGAGATTGTAGGAGTTGAATCAAGAAGCGTGGCACATCCACACACTCACCTCAGCATCCCAGGGGCTGAAATTAAGTCTTGGAAAAAGGAATTTGTTGGCTCTTGGCCTGGCTCAGTTAGTGTCCAGCTGTGCAGTCCCCCAACTCCTGCCCACCCGCCCGAGCCCCGTCGGGGAGCAGGTCAGGATGGGACCTGGCAGAGCTGGGGCAGACCCCAGCCTGATGCAGCCACGGTGTGAGCAGCAGGGCTGAGCACGGCGCGGAGGCAGAGCAGCAGAGCGCTGAGCTGATGCGATCCACATCCACGGCTTGTTCACAAGGACGGGCGGTGGGCTTCCTCCTCCCGTTCCCCTCCTCCTCCGCCTCCGATGCCATCCGCTGGCTCTGCTTGCCAGGCCGTGTGGTGGACAACCGCCACCAGCATCTGAAGCAGACCGTGGGCAGCTTGAAGGAGTGGCAGCGCAGACAAGGCACCGCTGTCTGTTCAAATGCAGCAGGAGCAAAGGAAGCATATCCTTCACTCCCCTCACCCCAAGCATCCCCGGGAACTCTCCAGCTAGCAGAGCTCTTGGGTAAATGTCCTCAGCTGAAAGCAATGAGTGGGATGACTCAGAGATTGCCATACTGACCTGAAATGAGCTTGTTCTGCAACCTCCATCTCCTGCCTGAAACTCGTGCCCTGGTATGAGCAAGCAGGAAGATGAGGGGCCTCTTCTGAAGGGATTGCCCACAAGGCTGGTGCAAACTGGGCTCTCCCGTGTCATGCTGGAGCCCATTTCTGGCAGGTGGGTCAAGGTGTTTTGCTGGAGAGGACTATTCAGGATACAAGGTACAGGCTTGTATCAGGCAGTCTTCCTAATGTGCCAAAGGAGGGGTGAGCGGTCTTCAGTGAGGGGTGGAAAACGAAGTGGAGATTATAACATAAGAGATGTGGAGCGTTGTATAATTCAAAAAAAAAAAAAAGGGTTTGAATGAGTATTAACTGTTTGAGTAGGGATCTAAAACTGATTTATAAGGAGTTTCTGAAAGGATGGTGCAGAGACGGGAAGGCAGAGAAAGGTGCACATCTCACACCTGCACCTCTGTGCCCAGCAATCTGCCAGCGCCTGGCGCAACCAGGAGAGCGCAGGTCCCTGCCCACCACTCCCGTGCTGCTCAGGAAAATGGGCTCAGCGGCACCCTGTCCCAATCGGGTGCTGGTCACCCTGGTCCTGGCCTCATCCTCTGCCAAGTCCTGTGCCTGTGAGGGCATGCTGGGCGCCACAGCATCACGGGGTCAGTAATGCCAGTGACATAGGTGCTCCCTGTAACCCTGGGCTGAAAAGCATTACTCTGTTTGGGGCATGAAATTCAGCAGCCGCGTCATGGTAATGTGCGTGTGTGTCTGTGTCTCTGATTATGATGGCAGTGTAGCCCAGTAAATATAACTTTTGTCATTCCTAGTAGAAAGCCAAAGGTGCTTTATTGACCTAATGGTGGGGAGTCTCAGGACTGGTCTGGTCTTGCCTTGGCCTGAGTTGCTTTTATCTTATTTTTACAGCTGCCTAGCAACTAAGGAACTATTACTGTTTTAGCTAAACTCTGTGTACACTGTGTATGTTAATGGCATAACAAATCCATTAAACAGAGCCCTTTATGTTAAGGGGGGCTGTGGGAGGCTGTTGTGCAACTTTCAAACTTTGGCTGGGAGTCAATGAGGAGGGAACATAAAAGAATAACAGTGGGGTCTCCCAAATTAAGGAAGGTGAAACCCCTCCATGGACATCAGGCTTCTCCCAGCAAAGGACTGAGGATGCTGGCAGCTCTCTGTGACTCCCCACCACCTCTCTGCCTGAGGAACCTCTGGGCCAGGTCTAAGTACACTTTGATCCAGAGGGACATTGAAAGGGTGAGCACAGCACCAGAGAAAAGGACAGACATTGGGAAGCTTTTTGTATAACAATTTTGATCATGTTACTAAATAGGGTTTTACGTATGAACTATATGACTTGGACTATTAGATTGCCAAAACATTAACCAGACTTAGCTCCATGTGTATGGTGCCTTCCCTTTTGCCCATAAGGAGATTTCAGGCGTTAGAATAGCCTGGAGGAGGCAGGCAGACCCTGAGCCCTGGGGGAATTACGGGGTTTGCCCCCTGAGGTCTGTTCTCCAGCTGCCAGGAGTCAGTCCTAGCATCTCCCAAGCTGTCCTGGTGCAGGTGGTTGTCCGCGTGTCCTGGGCACTGCCTCTCCAGCTACACACTGAATAATTCAGCCCTGTGTTTTTTTATATACTCGTTAATGTTGTATTGGGAATTCGCAGCCCACAGCATCTTGTCAGCTATTGACTAAGACAATATTGTAGAACTGCCAGGAACAACCCCAACCTGACCACCTCTGCTGCTCCTGCTTAGGCAGTGTCTATGACCACCATCTGCTGAATGAGCCTGGCAGTTTGCAAATGGTTTCAGAGTCTTCAGGACTGGTCTCAAACAGTTTGGGGATTTAGCTTCTCTGGGTCATTACGGACTCCCACATCTGGAGATGAACTGATACAGACTGGGCAGGAGAGCTCTTTTTGTTGAGTCCATGAGCATCCAGCTGTGTGCTTGAATGCGCCAGCCAAGATGAGTGCGACTGGTTGGCTCAGTAAGAGTATGGGGTGCACCCAGGGCTCATCTCTCCCAGGAACTCCCATGTCTCACCCTGGATGTCATAGCAGGTTGTGGCTTTGGCTGCAAGGGCTAAGTTTCCACCACCTCTGCTCAGGACAGTTTGCCAATGTACTTGGGAGAACGCCTCCCTCGGCACAGCCACTGCCCCTTCCTCACTCAACCCACAGCATTAGCTGGGAACAGGGTCAGCTCAAGCATTCTGCAGCTCTCCGTGCTCCAGCATAACTCCTCCCTGTGCCTTTCTGCCATTTCTGAAGTAACTTGGCTCTGAGTGACTGATCTGGGTCCGGTGCCCAGGGCTGGCAGCAGAGCCCCTGCTGCAGCTGGTGGAGGAGGAAAGTTGTTGGCTCAAGCCAATAAGGTCATGAATGAAGCATTGTTTGCCTTGAAACATCCCAAGGATTTGCTTATGGAGCACGGAAACACTGGTGTTTGCAGGGCAGGCCCAGAGTTGGCTGTGTGCATGAACTCCCAGGGTTTCCTGCAGCTAGTGCCTGGAAACACTTCAGCAGGAATCACGGCTCCAATGAAAAGCTGGCGGGGGGATCACAGCGTCTCCTCTTTGAGTGTCACTGTCCTGCACTCCACTGAAGCTCCTAGGAAATTCCACGGCCCCACCCCTGCCAAAAAAAAAAAAAAAAAAAAAGAAAGAAAGATTGTCCCCCTCTCCTGGGGCCAAGCTGGGTTTAGTGAGAAAATGGGGCAGAGTGACAATCTGTTGCCCAGAGGGTTACATCATGCTGTGGTCCTGCTGGGTGCCTGACCTTTACCTCCTACCGCCAGAGTGATACACAGGAATAAACCCCATCAGGAAAAAGAATCATTCTTGAGCCCCACTGCAGAAGTAATTAACTTCCCGTCCCATGCCCTTCCTCAGGTACAAAACCACTGTCAGCCCTGGTACCCAGGGCAGCAAGCCTTGGTGGCTCACACCTCTGCTTGCACGTACCTCCATGTCCGCAGCACACACACTCAACTAGCTGAAAGCATGCACTTGCTGGCAGTGAATTTGGACCATTCTCCAACATAACTCCTCTGCCATATGCTGTTTGCCCTGCCAGCACTCACCTGCTCTGATCCTGGTCTCTTCTGGCTAGCAATGGTCTAGCAGTGAGGATCCAGACCTGGCTGTCACGGGCTCCCCATGGCTGCTGCCAGGGCTGGCAGTGATCTGACAACCGCATGGCACGAGCTCGTGGGATCCTGGAGGAAAAGGCAGTGGCTGGACCTGTCAGAAATTACCCGCTCCACGTGTCCCTGGCAGGAGCACGATAAACCATGTTATAGACCCCAGTACATAAGGATTGGGGATTATTTAAACAATACAAACAGTTCAAGAGCCAGACTTCTGTCACATCCCATGGTTGGTGGTGGATTGACTGTAGGAGGGAGCTGAGCCCTTTCAGGAGGCCACGCAGGAAAAGACGTGGTCTCAAATGTCGTGAGTGGTTAGAAACTTGCAGATTGGCAGAACGGGAGCAGGAAATGCTTGCCCTCAGCACAGAGGAGATATTCGTAAAATGGATAAGAGGCTTTGGGATGGGTCAGTTGATTGTACAGGACCATGTGCAGCGGAAGAGGAGGAGGAATTGGCAGAAGTACTGGGCGAGGCTCCTCGTTTTACAGGACTGTGGTTTGACACTACTATGGTACACCAGCTGGAAAGTGTCCCTGGCACAAATGGTGCTGCCAGTCTGGCAGGCATGGGAACACAGATATGTCCAAATATTCCATTACAGCCAACCAAACATATCAAGCAGGACTGAGAAGTGTTCGTGAAACTCCTTGAGGGCTGATGGTCAGCTCAGGACAGGCTTCTTTGCTCTGCTACCCACTGAAGGGCATGTGGCTTTTGAAAGAGGGCACCAGAAGAGGGGGATTTCAGTGCCAGTCTCCCCAGTGGCATAGGCAGAGAGGTGTGCTCTGCTCCTCCTGAGCGTTGTCCATTGCTTGGCCATGAGCATATGAGCTCTTCTGGCATGATACCTCCATCATCACCCTGCCACCACCCTTCCAAGGTGCAGTGCACTGATCTGAGCTCCTGGCTGCTGGGAACTCAGCCACAGTAAAAGAGTTTTTTTGCTTTTTAAGGCACAAACAATAAAGGCTTCCCATCACCCTGTACTGATCCTAATATGGCCTATTGCTTGGACAGTGTTTGTCATCCACCTACCTGGAAGTAGTTTTTATTTGCCCCAAGATCTTGAGGGAAAGTGTTGAATAAGCACAGATTCGTATCCCGATCTGCAGAAAGCCTGATTTCCCAGCAAGTCTTTTCGTGAGATCTGTTAGGCGGTTCTTAGTCCATTTATCAAGTGCTTGACTGATGCAGTTTGGTGCTAATTTCAGCCAGGTTTCCTAAGGAAGGAGGAATTATGTGATATTGCTGCCTGTCAGTCCTGCTGTTGCCACCTTCCGTCAAGTTCAGCTGAGAGGTAGAGCTCTCGGAGATACTGTGTTCTTACAAATACCATGAATGTATGTAACCAGGCAAGAGGAAACAGACCCAAATTAGTGCTCTGCTGAGAAAGGCTTCCTTCTGAGATCAACCAAATTGCTAGACACATGAGGAAGCACACAGGAGGCAGCCACAGGAAACCAAGCGTGATCATTTCTGCTGCCTGTGGAGCTATTTTTTAAACAGAATACTCTGTGACAGTAAATCAAACACCCAAGAAAATGTTAAAGCCTCTCAGTTTGAGAAACAGATTAAGCTCATGTAAGTAAGTGCTGCTCCTGGAAAATACAATTTTTTAAAAAAGTTTCCTGGACTGGGGGATTGAACTGGCTTAAAAAAAACCCATTCAGCTGTAGCTCTCTGGTCAGCTTCGCGTGGTATGAGTTCACTGGCCCAGTTTGCCTCAAATCCTGGTGTCAATAGTGAAAGGATGTCACCAGACTGGAACATGCAGGCTGGCATGGGGTAGGCGGGACTGCCTCTTTTAGCAGCAGTGTTGTCTTATGCCACTTCTAAGTGAAGCCCCTCTTATCAAATGAGCTTGTGTCTTCACCAAGAACAAGTTATGGATATTGTTTCATCTCCATCCCTTGAGCATTCAGATCCCATGTGGCCGTCTTCATTATTTCCACTGGAAGTGAAGTTGCTGGCCTGGAGTCCCCTTTGTCACTTTGCTTTGCTCTCCTAGATGTCCAGCATTAGCATTCACTGCATCTACAGGATGCTCTCCTTTGCTAGGTCCAGTGAAGAGTGACCACCACTGGGCCACCACCTCACAAGGCAGCTACTGTGGGACTCTGGAGAGAGGTATCCTGTTGAATGAGCTCTGCTTTGCCACATTACCAGTTACAGGTTGAAAGGGCTCCTTTTAGGAAAGACCATATTTGTACTTGTGGTTTCCCATGTTTCCAAACCACTTCATAAGCTCCTTATTGTTCACCAACTTGCCAGCCCTGGATTTTTTTTTTTAATTGTCTTCAGTTTTCATTGTCAATTTCCTGCATTTCCTTCCTGCAATTCATACCAGTAACCATGGTTTCTTTCCCTTTCTCCATTTTTTCCATGTCACATTTTTATTTCTGATAGCTTCCTTCGTTTTGCCACTAAATCAGTGTGGACTTTTAGGCAAAATTGTCTTCTTTCTGTGAGGTGAAATTATGACCTAATAAGCTCTCATTAAAGAACTTCCCATCTTCATTCACATTTTTTTTTGATTAAAATTTCCCTCCAAAGTAATTCCACTCATAATTTTCCCCAGCTTTGGGAAATTAGTCTTTTTAAAGCACCATGTGAGCGTGTATGTCTATAGATATATAGAATTGGTTGGGACTGTTCTCTCTTTGCCTATATTAAATATAATCAGGTCATGATCATGGGTCCCTAGGCAACCACTAACTTCCAGCATGGTGATTAATTCATCTTTACCCATCATAACGAGATCCAAAATAAATTACCTCATGTTGGGTGCAATACCTTTTCTGTTAGAAAATTACTGTCTCTAATGTGCAATAAGGCTAACGATGTTTGACTCGTGGCTGCACCAGGTCTCTGACGTGCTCACATACAGGGCTGTGATTTCTCTTTCTGTGGCTCACGGAGCAGTGGAGATGCAGCTGCTCATCCTCCTGCCTGAGCTGCCTGAAAGACCTGTAGGAAATCCCAACCCATCCCCACTATGGGGGACATTAAGGAGGAAGAGTGGGAGAGGGTAAAGACCTTTCCTAGGCATGGTCCCTTGGGAACTTCAGAGGCGTCCTGTGTACCTTTAGCGTGCTGGGTATGCCAAGATGGGATTCCAGACCTGCCTGTCTCTTCCCAGAGCTTTGCCTGGATTTTCTAAGGTTCTGGTCTGTATTTTTCTGCCACTGATGACCAGGATAGAGATGACATCCAGTCTGGAGTGTGCCTGATAGTGGAATTGCTGAGGAAAAAGGCAGTAGAGCTGCTGGTGGAGAGTGACTTGCTGAGCAACACCAGAGATCTCCAAGGCCAGGCACCAGTCCCGCTTGCGAAATTGGTGTCAGCATCAATCTCTGGGGGAAAATTGGCAGCTCCTCAGAAAGGAAAGCAGCTGATGGTTTCCTCTGCACGTATCTGGTCATGAGGCATCCTGCTGAGATCTGTCTGTTATCCCTGGACGAAATGAAGGTCTGGTCCCAATAGTAGCAGAGTAGAAGGCCCACGTCCCAGGCGCTCCATTCACCTCCACTCTCTAGGGAGTAAAGGAATGCAAAGGAGACAGTGAGGCACTTGGGAGTCTCAGTACATGGGTACATTGCAACAGTAATCTGCTTTTGTGTGGCCTGTGATCTCCACATTTGTTGCAGGTCAGGAGGCATGAACCATTTACACCATGGTTACACACTGGTGAGGGGCAAGCCAAGGTGTCTATCTGAAGGCTCTGCCCTCTCTTTGGGCTTCTTCCTTCCCGTGAAGTAAACACTGGAGACACCACAGGAAAAAAAAAAAAAATGTTTTGCAATTATTACTTAGAGCAGGGTTGGAAGCTCAGGCTGCCCGTTTACCCCAGGTGTCCCAAAATCTTGAACTGAGGGTCCCCCTGCCTTGCTTTCTCCCTGGCATGGCTACTCATTAATTCAACGCGAGACCATTTCGGAGGGGAGACAGCAGTTGGATGCATAGTGTGGCAGGTGGATAAACAAAGGAGAATTTGTCCCTGAGAAAGTGCAGGTCTACCCACTAAACACACTCACAGTCCCCACCAGACACGGGGGACTCATCCCAGCATCACCAGATGATCTGTGTCCAAGGGATGGGCAGGGACACCTGGGACACGGGGTGCCTGAGTTAGGGAGCTGCGGCAGGACAAGGAGGTGCAGCAGAGGCACCACAATCTTCTCGCTGGTGCAGCGTGGACAGTTCTATCAATTTCACTCCTGCCTGTGACAGATCAATCTGAAGCCGTTATCCATTGCTCGTTTAATAAATCCCCCTCCTCTGGTTTTTCATCTTCCGAGGAGATTCGCACACAAAAGACACCAGCCCTGTGCTCAGCCTGTGAGATTACCTGGGGAACACAGTGACTGATCTCTGGCAGGGATACTCATACATTATGATTTCCAGAGGACATGTTTGCAGGGCTGGCTAAGCACCAGCTGTGAGAGCGACCAGCCAGTCCTGCTAGCCCAGGCCAGGGTGAAGAAGACAGTAACAAGAAGCTGGGGGACAGGGGCTGAGTTTTCTAGTCTGTTCAAGGGCTTCTCTGTGAGAAAATGGAAAGACTTGGTGCAGAAGGCCACTGAATGCAGAGAGCTCAGGGGTGAGAAGTCCCAGGAGTCTCCAGTACCAGATAACTGATCTGGTGGCCATGCACCTTCCATCATTTCCTATGGCTCCTGGTCCTTCCTCAGACATCCTATCCCACCTTCTTTTTTCTGTCCTGCCTCTCTGCCACAGTCCTGCCACACTTGCTGAATTCCCTCGACTACTGAAATTTTTCCCATGCCCTCTCCAGACTCTGCTTCCTACACACTTCTGGTGGAGTAATTTGGATCTGAGCACTACTGAGTACAAAGATGACCATCCCACAGTCCACAGTGGGACTTCTTGTGGGGCTCTCAGCCCAAAAAGCCATGGCATACTTATTCTCAGGGCAATGAGCACCATCAAGAGCTTATGTAAACTTTACTGAGGAGTTCGGGGCTGGGGAGGGAGCGGAGGAAGAGTAATTAAAGCACTTGCAATGTATTAAGTAATTCTTTCCTTGTAACAGCATCTCTTACTCATTTTTCTTCAGCAATAGAAAACCTTAATAGAGAAAGGTACCTCATCTGAGAGCCTCTATGACGTTATTAAAGAAAGTAATAACTGTGCTTTCTGGGGTGGGGGAATAAATCAATTGAATGATACTAGGCTAAGGTGCTGTCATTGCCAGAATTTGATTCTGCTTTCTATAAGGAAAAACAAGGCTCAAAATACATTAACAAGGCCAAAAAGAACAGCAAAACAGAAAATATGTCTCTGGTGAGAGATCAAATTGCAAGTCACTCTTGGAGGAACACAGCTTCAGTACATTCAATGATCCATTCTTCTGAGGCTTGGCAAACTTACAACACCCATGAAGTTGCTTAACCCTTTCAGTGGCCTCGTCAGTTGAGTGCTTCCAGCAATATCACAAAGGAGGCAATTACACCCAGGTAAGCCAACATCTTGCTACGTAGAGGGAAATGGGGAGAAGATAAAAGGGAGAGGAAGGAATTAAGGCAGGGGAAGAAAAGTCAAAGAAGGGAGAAGGGCCGTGCAAGGCTGTGCTCCTGGCATTTTCAAGGCTTGGTTCAGGTATGCAGGGCGGGTATTGAACTCATTGTTTCTGGCACCGTTTCTCAGGAGCTGGATGACGGAAGGATGGATTCCGTCATCCCAGGGGTGGGGAGCCAAAATGGCAGAGATCATTTCTTATAGTCCATCATTATCCTGATGGCTCATTTCTTTACATCTCTTTTAAAAGGACCCTAAAACCAACCAACAGATGTTTGGGTTTTCTCCAACAACTCAGCCCTGCCCATGGCATGCCAAGGTCTGTCCATTTGTTTCCAGTCTGGCTTCCTTGGTTTGCCCTCTGTGATCTCAGAGGAAAGCTCTGTTAGACTTTTGACAGCTCAGATCTTCACACAGCCTCCCTTTCCCAGGAAAATCCTGGTCTTGTCCTGAGCGGTTACTGTAAGTCTGCAGAGAGGGACTGAAATAGGCCAAACCTATACAGAGCCAAGGGATGCTCCATTTAGGACACCTTGCTAAGGGTGTTACACTGCAGAGTGAAGCCCTCAGATATTAAGGAATATCATAATTCAACATATCCTGAGCCCTTTCCTCACCTCATCTGTAAATACTTGCATGAGGACTTAGCCTGGAGTTCTCTTCCAAGGTAGAGGGTGTAATGTCCAGCACACCTAAAGCCAGAGGTGGCCTGAACAAAGCTTCCTCTTACCAAACCTGTCCCCGTGCTGATCATTCTGTGAAAGACACTCTCTATAGTCAAATTAAAGCCTGTTTGCTTGACACAACATGCGCACAGTGGACACTTTTATTGTCACAGTGTAAGGAAACTGGTTGAGAGACCTCTGAACAGCAAAGGTAACGCTCCCACAAGACAAGCTATCGGTATGTTTCTGTCTGTGCAGCAGCTTGAACCGGGTTTATAAATAAAAGAAAGCATGGAGGAGGATACAGGGTCTGCTCTGAATGGAGAGAGGGAAGTTGGAGGGGCTGAACCGCTCAGGGAATTGCGGTCCCTGCCCTCCCGGCTCACTGCAGGTCCAGCTCTGGATGAAGCGTGACTGTCATGCGCGTTGCTGCCCAGCTCTCATGGCTGGTACACACCTCAGGGACCCTGGGTGAGGAATCCCAGAGGAGATAGAGGAGTTTTGCTGTCAGGTCCACTCTAGGATTGTTTTACACTTTCTTGTGGTTTTGTAACTTTCAATCCGCACTTTGCAGCGACAAACTTGACCTGATGCCCAGGGTAAACACCAGCCTACCCTCTTTTCTGCCTCCTCAGAGCAACTTGTCTGGACTCCCATTGTCAGTGGGGAGCGGTGATGCTTCTGGGAGCCGCTCAGCTGCATTTCTTCATATTTCTCTTGTAAAAGGAGATTCCGTGTGCCCTAGAAGTGACAGTTTCTCTCCATCAACTGTAAAGGCAACCAAGATGACAAGCTCTGGGGAGCAGGAGAAGATGGGATGCATCTGCTTTGCACACAGCTATGTTTGGACAGATGAAACCCAACCACTTATTTCCACTTTTAAACATGTCAGGCTCTGGAGACAAAGCCAGGTAAAGCTGAACAATGGGAGCTGTTGGATCTCCTCGAAGATGATGGCGTCAACAGTTGATGCAGGCACACCTCAAGGTTATGTACCAAGGGGTCAAGGAACAGGAGAACAGTACATCCCGCTCCAGAAGGAGCTCAGAGGTGCCTCACTGCCCTGATCATCATCAGCAGCCAGCTAGGCACTGCACACACAGTGTGTATTGGGGTTTGGGCTGGCAAGTGCACAGGATTGCTGGGCGTTTCCCGTTGTACTTCCAACGTTTGGAGGTGGGTTTGGAAGAGGCTTCTTGCCCAGGTTAATCACTGCAGAAAGAGACAGAGTCTGTGTGTTGCAGGCTGAGGCCAGACATCTGGGGCTACGTGTCAAGTCCTGGGGCCAAGTCCTGGAGCATCTCGGAGCGTCAGGGTGTCCTTCAGGGAAGCGATCTGCCTGAGCTGAGAGCTGCCTGCTGAAACAGGCAGGAGTGGAGAGCAACCCTTCCCGAAGGGTTAAGCTGAGATGTTCAGAAGATGAGTTAAGTTACTTCACATCATCTAAGCCTCTCTAATGAAACCTCCTCTTCCCGTTTGGAGGTAATCTTCCTTTGATCAAACCCTCTTCTCTTCTGATGAGAACACAGTGCAGTAATCAAGAAGCTAATCTGAGCCAGAGCAGCCTCCCAGACCCCTCGTAACCCAGAGCATCACACTCCCAGCGGCTGCTTCCTCACCCTCCCTCTCCTCCTCGGTCTGCACCAGGCAGCTACGCCTCTGGTCCCGCTCCATCCTCCCTGCCCTCCTCTGCCAAACCAGCCTTGCAGAAAGAAACGCCTATGTCTGGCTCCACCGGGGCAGGGTGTTGTGCTTGGCTGCTTTTGCAGGGCACATGGACCCCTGAAACGGGACCCTGCACCAGCCAGAGTGGAGAAATAGATCTTCCCACACCTTTTCCTTGCAATGAACTCTTTCCAAAGACCGAAAGGGCTTTAAAACTCCAAAGCCAGGTTTTATTAGAACATAAACTTGAATAACTACATCTCTGAAAGAGGAGGAACTAAGAGTGACTAGGCCAGATGGAATAGAAATAAAAAAGCTTATAAACAACTCTTTCCCTTCTCACTGTGTCCCCATGGATGGGTCTTTACCTCTGGCTTGGTATTATCTAGATCAGTGGCTTTCTGAGTTGCAACAAACTCTTACTTACCCTTATGGTCCCTGGCACATCTTTTCCTTTCTGTCACCTCACCAAGACACTTTTCCTGGCTGAGAAAACATCATCCCACTGCATGGAAGGTCTCCGCGTGAAGGATCAGGAAAGTGACTCAGAAAGAGCAAGACCCACCATGGGTTTTCTGACGCTGATATAAATTACAGCCTACAGCAGGGGAGAGGGGAGTCTTTTTTGCCTTTCCTTCCTCCCTCAAAGGAAGGACAGAAGAGATTCCGTGGGAATACACCTAGGAACACACCAGGAGGCTCTGCCCCTGACTTGCCTCTTGCGTTTGCTAGAACTGCTGGATGACGTGACCTGTTGCCCAGACATGTTGCGTAGGCCACAGGGATTTACCCACCTCCTCCCCGAGCAGTGGGTTCTGACTCTTGGCATGTCAGAGCATCTTACAAACGCGAAGCAACACTTAAGATGATGAACAAGCTGCTTTTCTCCCAGCATGATATGCGTACACTTGTTATCCCACACGCTTTCATCCTCGGGCATGCACTTACCACTTAAGAGGCAGAGGTGTGGGATTTAGGTGCTTGAAAATGCAAATTCAGGTCTGAACATCCAAGAAGAAACACAGAAGCAAACACTCAAATGGTTTATCCCCTGCAATGCTCCTTGCACTGAGAAAGAGAGAGGCACCTGAGCCTCTCTGAGCACCAGAGCATCGGGCTCTCCTCCGCCAGAAGACGCAGTTCTGCAGAGCTGAGCTGGCCTGGCGCAGGGTGGCAGGTGCCGATTAGCTATAGACAGGAACATCGACATTCATTTCCAAAGGTGGGGAAGCCGGGGGGACACCAGTGAGTATGTCTCAGGGCTGCTTGTTCTCAGGCAAGGCAGCTTCGTTTCACAGGGGCAGACTGCAGGAGGGTCGCCGCAGCCAGGAACAGGGGTGTCTGTGCTCATCTCCTGGGTCTAAAGCTTTAGGGCGCTGCAGTATTGAACTCTCTGGGATTAGTCCCTGTCCTGGTTTTCTGCATGTTGGAGCGGAGGAGCTAGGTGTCTGATGAAGCCATGTGTGACTGGGGGTGGGAAGACATCTCCCTCTGCCACCAGCAAGTGATGGGAGCAGTGGACAATCTCTGCCCTGTATTTAGGCATAAATTTCCATCTGGATTTCTCCTGCTGTTTCCCCTGGGGAACCTCAGCTTGGTTTGTTCCTTCTCATGAGTATTAGACAAGGAGCATCCCTTGTGTGGTGCTGTATCCCACAGGGGGTTTCTGCACATCCTTTGGGAAGCCTGCACTCCACATCCTACCTGAGAAGACTCTCCTCTATCTTTACTCCCGTTGGACCTAATGTGGGCACAACGACAGAGCCAACATCCCAGTCTCTGGGGCGAGATGTGCTTGGACCATGTCAGATGGATCCAGACCTACGGGGCAGATGGGCTGGGAATCCTGAGTTTGACAGTCCTGACAATGACATCTGCGAATTGGGCCTTTCAGCAACATCTGGGTCCTGCTGAGGCTCTGCAGGACTGGCCGTCCATGGGACAAAATGCAAATGTTGCTCAAGGAAAGCTCTGAGATCTCGGGGAAAACTAACTACTGAATTCAGGTACCCAGGGTGGCTGTTAATTCACTCTGTGAATTTAACCTATTTATTGTTCTCTCTTCACTCAAAGGGGAAATTTCTCCTGGGGATCTTTTCTCAGCCCAGCGCTGCCCGTTATCTCTTATTGATCTGCGAGACAATCATAATAATAAAGAAGGTAATTGATGGTAACATCCGCAGAGGAGGAAATGAACTGCCACGCACCACCAGCCTGGGGGTCCGGGTTGTCACCACAGTCAGGCCAGAGGCTGCGTGGCAGAAAACAGAGCTGCACTGGGAACCCAGCAAGCATGGCAAGTGGTTCACAGCCCTGGTGCACCAGGCTGGACGGGAAGGGCAATGCTGTTGTATACCTGGCCACCAATTCTGTAAGCACCTTTTTCAAAGCATGCTGGGCTCAGGAAAAAACACTGACTCATCCAGGTCAGTCTTTCCACTGAGCCACGCGGAGAGAAGGTAAAAAAGAGAGGTCACAGAATCACAGAATGGTCAGGGTTGGAAGGGACCTCTGGAGATAACCTGGTCCAAACCCCATGATGATGATGATCATATGTATGTTGCTGAGGAAGAGATTTCCAAGAACTCTGTCCTTTAAATCAGGAGGAAAAGTCAGAACAAGGTCTCATGTCTGTTACGTGGAGCTTGACAGAACAAGCTGAACACGAGGAGCAAATTTATAACAGTGGGGGTAGTTGACCATCGGGACTGGTTGACAACGAGCACAGTAAATATTGCATTAATTGGCATTTGTAAACCAAGGCTGCATATCTCAGAAAAGTCTGCTTTTTCTCCAGCTTGGGTGAGAGCTGGGGGCAGAATTGCTGGGTGGGCTCCTCTGGCCTGTGTTCAGTGAGAGGTCAGGCTGGGTCCCTCCTAAAGACTGAATCCTCGGTAATGAGCAGCACAGAAAGTCCTTCAAGTGTGCGAAGGTGTATCGCCTCTCTTGATGCTGTGTCATGCCAGGATGCACAGGAGCCTGCCCTCTCCTAAAGCTTTTCAAGTCTCAGACATTCATTATCACTTTATTAAAAGTAATGGCTTTGACACTTCCAAGGAAAATCACCATCTGGTGACCCTTATGGAAAGTCCACCATGACGGTGCTGCTGCTCCACAGTTCAGGGCTGAGCAGACCTGACACAACTCTGCTTGCCAAGGGCAGTTGGTGCTTCCTGGGCCTGGATCCACCTGCACTTTAAGCTGGTGGAAACACATATTGCTGCTAAATGGAGGTTGTTTGCCATCCTTCCACATGACACTGATCCTACCTTCACCCTCCCTCCAGCACGCATGTCCCTTGGCTGGGACAGCAACCTGGGCTGGGAATGCATCTGCTGAATACTATCTTAGCCCTCCCTGCCGGTGGGAACGTGACCCTTCCCTTCTGCAGAGGGGCTAACAATATTTCCAGAAAAAAAAAACAGTGATGGCTGTAGGACTCCCCTGAGCATTGTGAATCATCCCTCTTAAAAAAAAAAAAAGAAGAAAAAAAAAAGGTGCAAAAGTGTTTTGGCTTTCTTTAACGATGCTCCCCAGCCCAGCTGGTCAGATGTGATGCTGGTGGGGTCCTGTGCTTTGCTTGCCCAGCCCCTCTCTGGTGTCACCCTGGGGAGAACAGGGACACTTCCTTGTGGAGGCCCTATTTCCAACAAGAAAAATCAGTAGTAAAATGAGTAATGCATGGATCAAGCACCCCTGGGGACAAGGTGGTTTGAATGAAGAAGGGAGCATGGGGACTCCCTCCATCCACCCCAGGAAACCTGAGTGCTGGGAAGGGGCTACGGGAATAGGTGCTGCTAAATGCAGCTCTCTAAAAGAGTTACTGGAATCGCAGCTTATTTCTGACTTTCTCTGCCTGGGTGGAGGGAACACGCTAATAACTCCTTGGCTCAGCACGTTCTCCCCCAGGACAGAGCGTCTCTCCACTGTGCAGGATGGCAGCATGATAGAGCATAGGTGCTTCGTTCGGGACCCACACCTACAGTCTGTGATTAAAGTCAAGGTGTAGCACAGAAATCACAGGTTTTCTTCCAGAGGGGAAAAGCTGGGCTGAAATTGCAGCCACAGCCCAGCAGGACATCAGTGTGGGAGAATACAACTTCATTGCTCCTCTTCTGCTTCTTACACACATGTGTAAGCCAGCATTGCTGCTCTGCAGGATGGAGACCTAATGTGCCAAGAGTTATGCTGTGGGAGATGCCTCCTAAACCTGGAGAGTCTCATCACTTTCCACAGGCTTGAATTCCTCCAGGCTCTGCAGGAAGGTTCATCCTTCGGCTACTGAGGTCCAAGCGCCCTTTGGCACCTGGACATGGTAGCATTTGGGGTGGCAATCAGAGGATGTGAAGCAGCCACAGACTAAAGCTGTAGGGTAAGAAAGAGGGCAGAAAACCTACCTCCTGCCAAAAGCTTTGTGAGCCTTGAAGAAAGGGATGATTAAAGGTGTCTTGTGTCACCTCCTGGATCCCAGTTAGCCACTGTGGGACCTCACCCAGGTTTGTTTTCCTGGGATACCCAGGTGAGCACCTCCTTTGCAAGGATGCCAATTCCTATGCAGGGTACAACACAGTAAGTATGATCCATCCTCTCCCCTTCAGGGCTGTGAGAATAAAGCCAGGGAGACTGGATCGTCCCGCACAGAGACAGTTTTGTGGAGAGACTGGAGCAGGAGGTCAGGGAGGTGCTGACCGCCTGAGAAAGGGCTGGCTTTGCTGCACCGTGTTTTGGGGAGGACACAAAAACGCTCCAAAAAGAGGTCTTTGTCTTGAGAGGACTGGATGTGGGTAGTGCTTTCAAATGCAGATGTAACTCCCAGAGCAAAATGCTGCCAACTTCATGGAGGAGATCAGAAATCCTGTGTGCTGTGGGGTTTCATCCAGGTACTTCAAAAGGGATCTCACCTGCCGAGACACCTCTAGGTTCCTACTGTCTTTTTGTAAACTATGATTAAAAAAGGAGGAAAAACCCATCCCAAACCCATATCATTCCTGGTCCATTCTCTGAGCACTGCTGCACTGCCTGCATTTCTGTGTTAGGGTTTTCTTGTTGGCGTAGCCACGCTGGGCTCGTGAGTCAGTGGTCAGGCTCGCTTTGCATTGCCTGTAATGGAAGTGCTGCTGTCTGAGCAGCCTGCTGCAGCTCCCTTTGCAGGCATCGTCCCTCCAACGGATTTCAGCTGCCAATTTGGAAATGAGAGGAAAATCTTGCTGCTCTTCACTGAGAGCAGGGGAGCTGGGGCTGCCTGGAAAGACACCGGCTGTGGATGGGTCCTGGGGAAGGCAAGGGTGTTTCTGACGGTGGAGTGAAATGATAACTGTGGAGCTGTGCGAGCAAAGTGAATGGTGAAAATGTCCTTGTCAAGGATTTGGATTAAGCTTTTGAAATAATACTGCGTGTTTGCTTTGGAGGGATCACCCAAAAAATGACAGGGAAAAGGAGGACCTTAAAACAACAGGGAAAAAAGCTGCTGAGAAAGTGCTCCAAAAGGAGCTCGATCTAGGCTTAGGAGGAGCATTAAAGTTGTGGAAAACAGGACATGTTTCCACTGGCATTTATTGTCCAAAAAGTATAATTTAAAGATCCTTGCTAGAATGAGAAATAAAATCTAGAGGGAGAACATAATGAAAAGCCAGACAATCACACAGCCTTACCCTGAGAGTCAGGCAGCAAAGGATCAATCAGATTTCAGCCCTTCACATAAAAGAAGTGGGTTCTGCCTTTTATTAAGCTGATGCAGTGAAAATAAGACCTCAGGCAAAACACTGCTCCCCATTGTACTAGGGTAAGTCCAGAGGGCTGTAGTGAACCTGAAGCGGAGGCAGCAGCTAATCCCCAGGAGAAGGCTGGGTGGGATGGGACCTTGCAAACAAAGAGCGGGCAGTGCCCGTGCAGGCACAGCAGGCTGCAAGCACCGCTCCTGTAATGACAACCGGAGTATGAACGCTGTGTGTAGGTAGCAGGAGCTCATGATTTGGGCTGGGAAATTAGGAAAACTCCATTATAAGCAAGATAACCAGTATCGTGAGCAAGACCAGAGCGGGAGCTGCAGCAAGGGACAGCACCATGCCCCGGAGTCAAATCTGAATGCATTGTACCTGGTGCAATGCCCTGTGTTTGTAGGCTCTCAGATATACAAACTCATTCCTGACCTACGTAAGACACAACAATTTGTAATGTTTAGAGCTCTGATGCAATCTCACTGCTTACCAGGTGCTGGGTCTACCCCCAGAGATGCAGGAATGCTGCAGTACCATCGCTCAGAGTCCACGCACAGCGGCATTCCAGCCACGATAAGGCCGGGAATGACTTTGTTCGTGCTGTCTGTGTCAGTAGCACGCCTTCGCTTGTCCTTTATGGGGAGCTCACTTAACACAGGTGGCTGTGCCCAGCAGAGCAGGATGGTCTCCCACTGCAGCCCTTCCGTTGCAAACCTCTTGGAATGACAGGGCTGAGTACGTGGCGCATGGAACACTGCTGTCCAAAGCAGACCGGGGAAAAGCTCCTGCCTGGTTCCCCAAGAGCCTTGTGGGTTCGATTGCTGAGTCTCCAGTGGATGCTCAGGTACAAAACACCTTCCCTGCACCCCCAGGGAAATTTGCTCCTCTGCAGCAGGGTCTGAATGCGCTCTCTGCCTGGTTTGGTTCCCATTCCCGTGAGACAGACGAACCACACCAATTGCATGAGAATCCACAGAAAGATGGAAATTCTGCCTTCCCCACCCAAAAGCATGTTGAATGGATGCAAGGACAAAGTGTCAACACTGCCAGCCCTCCGGGAAGCTATTAAAGGAAGCCTTCAATTCCACAGGGCTTAATTTTGTGTCTGAATGAAACACTCCACAAGTACAATGCCACCCAAATGAATAAGACACAGAGCTTAGCGCTGTGCACACTCTGCATCTCAGGTTTGATATTTAATTAGCAGTTGGCAGTTACTCTCCTGCTGAGAGAGGCTATGGATCACTAGGAATAAATGGTCACACACAGACTTTCTACTCGTGCCGTTCAAGGCACAGAGCAGAAACCAAGGAAATTGGCACCTCTGGCCACCAGTGACATGGGACTTCGCGACGACTGTGAGAGTCTCGGGAAATTGCATTAAACCTCCCAAGATTCAAGCAGCTGATCCCACAGGTGGGACTGCAGCACAGTAGGGGACACACACAGGACCGGGCATCACAGGCTTGCAGGGACATGAGCAGATGGGATGTGGCAGAGCAGCATAACCCTCGTGAGGTAGCCACAGAGGGGCCAGAACAGCTCTGGGACCCCCAGCACGTCAGGCAAACTAACTCAAGAGTGGCTCCTTCCCCAAAGCAGAGGACAGGCGTTCACAAGGAAAAATCCACTCACAGCGTTCACGTTTTTCTCTCTTCACTGATTCTTCATGACATTGGAAATGCTAAGGGAGAATTTTTCACTTTTTTCGGTGCAAAATTTTGATCAGCTGTTTCAGAAAGATGCTATTGCACCGCAAGGAAATAGTAAAATTCAGGCTCTCTGTTGCAATGATTTATCTTTCTGAGATGTGCCCTTTGTAGACCCACCAGAAAGAGTTTTCTCTCTGTGCACACAACTGGAGTCCCTCATGCAGCTAGCTCAGAGAGCATTGCATGAGGATGATGAGGAAACAGACATACAGATGGACACAGATGTGTTTCCAGGGCTTGTTTTCCATGCAAAGTGGGCACTTCCATCAAAATAAGATAATGAAGTTTTCATTAAAAGTATTTGCGTCCAGAAATACTTGATGGTGCCCAATGGAGACCTCCAAGGCGTCTGCCTGCTCTACCATGACCTTCGGTAATTTGGGGTCTGCCAATGTCCTCCTACAGAGGGGTGTGATTTCAGGCACATTACTGTCCTGCACTTTGCAAATGCATGCACAATCATCCTAAGAAAGAAACCTTCAGCATGATTTTTGGAGGTCAGGAGACCCTAACAACACTGAAGCGTGCCCGACAGCACTCCGGGAAGCTTCTGCTTTTCTTAAACTCTTTTAAACTCTCCTTCTCTTCAGAAGCAAACAGCTCCAAGCTGCTCAGGCTCCCAGGCGGGGTGCCCTGTCTTTGGAGGCTGCGCAGACTGACAGGGTAAAGCAGAGCATACCACACCAGCGTGGCACAGTTACCTCACGCTGCGGTTTCAGGAGATGCCTTCAGCTGCAGGCGGCTGGGGGGCTTCTGTACAAGGACCCCCGGGGGACGTTGTATGTCTGACATAGGCAGAGAGAAGTGTGGTGATGGGGTGGTAGCTAAACCCCTGGGGCAGAGGGGAGAGACGCAGAAGGGATTGCAGAGAGATGGTTACAGGCTACTCAGGGCGATGACAGCCCGTTGGTGTACTCAGGGCTCTGACCCACCTCTGGTGCATGTCCTTCCAGCGTGAACTTCTGAACAAGTGACGATAATAAGACAGTTGTACAAGACAACCCCAAAACCAGCTTCCTGCCATTGCTTGCTCTTTGACTTTCATCTCTGGCACTGATTAACGAATATGGAGAACATTAAGTTATGGGAAAATTGGAATACTAACTTTGCTGTAGGTTTTCAAACTCCACTGGTCCACAAAGATAACCGGTGATATTTGTAATAAATGGCTTATTGTACATTTTCAGAATATTTACCAAATATACTGCTCACTCAGAAACCACTCTGATCTGCATTTCCATTTGTCATAAAAACAATGGCAAACAATTTGAAGCAGGAGTAGCTTTTGGTGGGCTACTGCTGAATGGCCCTTTTCCAACTAAAAATAGCAACATTCGAAAAATTTGTTCAGTTTTACTGAGCCTGAAACCATAAATGGTTTACAGTTCAATAATGCTCCTTATCTGAGTTCCTGTAAGAACATGAGGCTAGTAGGTCCATTGGGTGGTTTCTAGGGCATCGGTGAGGTTACTGAGATGAACAGACTCCTACTGGTCATTATATCCCCTCTGAGAACCAGTGGCCAGAGTGGGGCCCTTGGAGGCCTCGGTCACCAGCCCTCAATACACCCTTGTGGCCGGGTAAGAGAAGAAAGTCATGTACAACTGGGGTTTGAACAGCTGGGGCCAGTTCAATCCCCTTATTGGAGAAATGGGCTGGTTCCACCGAGGTGGGACCCTGAAGATGGTGTCTAGAAGTTGCAGCTCCGTTCAGATCTAGCACATCCTAATTTCCCATAAATTACAGTTTCACAGCTCTGCTAACGCTCTTTCTCATCATAGGCACGTATTGGCCAAATATGCCACTGAGCTGCCAGAAACCCACCTGGAAAAGGAGCAGCCAGCCTCAAAATGCCTTCACATGAACAGGGTCAAAAGGAGGGAGCTCGGAGGAAACCCAGTGCCCTCGTTATGAGAGTGTGCAAACAACATGGAAGTAGGACATCGTGGTAAAATCAGGACTTTACATTCCGTTATATAAATATGCTTGGCAGGTCAGCCAAGCTTTAAAATTGCAGTGGTCAGCCTTAGGGCTGCCTGGGAACCGGGGAGCAGGACAAGAGTCCCTGGACAAGTGACCCCTATAAGAGTGCACTTATCCCGCTGGGAAATCCAGAAACGTCCACCAGCAGGAACGAGGCAAAGATGCCACTTCTTGGCTCCATATTTCTTTACCTCCCGCAGCATCTACACCAGACCTTGGTGCTTCAGTCTTTCAGATTAAGAAGCCTCTAATCAAGGATTATCTGTGGATTAATTTTTGCTTGACTTCTTTTTTCTGTCTGTCTTCAGGCTCGATGCTGTCTTTGGCTCAGTGACTTGCAGAAAGCCTTGTCCTGAAGAGGTTTCAGTCTAAGCCAGTATTACAGACAAATTGGGGCCTGATACCATCATTTCACAGTGTGACTCTGGGCACAATGAACAAACAATTTATCTAGATGGCCCGCACAGGGCCAGGGTGAACACAGATCCTCCATCAGCCCTGTGTGAGTCAGGACTGTCATTTCCTCTAAGATAAATAAAAAAGAAACGTCCTACAGATAAATAAAATGCTCTGTATTCTCCTACTGCAGCCAAACAGCAGCAAATGCCTGTTCCCACCCCGAGCCACAGAGTCCAGTGATCACAGCCAGCATGGCTGCCTTAGAAAAGCAGTGGCCAGAGGACCTGCCAGCGCAGGGAGTGAAGCTACACATCTCCTCCTGCTACAGGACCCTGAACAGACTCATCTTGCTCATCATGCCTTTCTGGCTACCCGAGTGCTTGAGGAGATGGAGCCGCCAGAGTAGACAGTGTCATTTTCGGCTAGAAATTATTTTACCGAGGAAAGACTTGAACGTTACAAAACTCTCAGGCATCCTTATTAGATCTGGAAAGAGCTTTTTAGCCCCCGAATCCTTCCTTTCCTGGTCTTCCCTGGTGCTGATGCTGGGGGCAGCGGCAGTGGGCTCCTGAGCTCCCCCTGGTTCTCCTGATCTGATTGTCATGTTGCTGTACTTGGGATCTTGGCTCCTTAAATGACAGTCAGGACCTTTGCAAAGCAGCCTGGAAGGAGTAGCTCTTCCTGCTGCCGGGGGAAGCACAGGCATTTCCCCAGTGATGCTGCATCCCCTAAAATAAGCATTTCCCTGGCTAGCAGGCTAGTTCTCCGCGGGGTTCTTATACGGCCCGCTGCACCCTGCTCAGCTCAGGGGCTTCTATCTGCTGCTCATCTATGTTTTTTCCTTCCTTCTTTTCCTCCCCCGGTTTCCTGCTTTGTGTTTCTTCCAGAACATCCTGGTCCTGTGCCTGCATGGACCAGCTGGACCTCTCGAGTTGTGCAGCTTCACTGCCGAGGGTGTAATTCCCCATCATGGGTCACCAACACATGCCAGGAACATCTGGAAAATGTAATCCCTGTAACTCTGCAAACCAACAGCCACAAGTGTCACAGCTGTAGGAGAGCGAGCAGGGTCACGGGTGTCCCCAGTGCCCCAGGTCCTGCTGCCACAGGGGAGCCCTCTCCATGGGGTTTGCTGTGTTACAGCGACTGGAGGCTTCAATGACTGTGCCGCGCTTGCTTTGAAAAAAGTTTGGACCCCAAGAGCCTGTAGGTGCTGTCAGACATGTCTCTTTGTACCCCCATGGCCAGATTTCTACCTGCCCTTGCTCACAACAAGAACTGAGCAGGGTGGGAGACAGACAAGGAACATGGGGGCCATGGGGACCATATGGAGAAACACTGCCTGGTGACCGGTCATCCTGCAGCAGAGCTGACCCCATGATTAGCCAGACTACCGCAAGTTTCCATCTAATCGGTCCTACAGTAATTAGCCAGGTATAAGTTCTTCCTCAACCTAAAGGGTTGTTATTATAATCTGTGGGGCAGCTGTTGTCTCAGTAATTTTGGAATTGCTTCAGAAGTTCAGGTGTAATTACCCAGCAGATGGAGGTACAGGAAATTATGGGGCATTGCCCTTGTTTCAATATATTAGGGGTTTTTAACCAGACATGTGCTGTGGAGCGATAGGGGTGGCAGTAGGGCCAAGCAGTGAGGGCTGGAGGAATTAAAATACATGGGGACAGATTTAGTCCCTGGAGACGCAGCAGCTGATGCAGCGAGGATCAGTAGCAACAGGTCGTTTGTGATCACTGTACCTGGACTATGCTGACTCCTGAGAGCTGGTCTGGGGTGGACATGCACTGGGAATATTTGATGTGGCAACTGGGCTTTGTGGGTCAGCTCTGCCTGCAACATATGGATATTTCCCACTGCTTCCCACAAAGAATAGCTCTCAAATGCCATGCACTGAATCAGTAGGTCCTTCTGCAGATATCCCCTGCACGCCCCAGTGCTGCCCTGCTTGAATCCCAGCATAAATCAATGCCTCATACATGGACAAGGATGAAATTCCCCACCGTGGTTCCTGCCACAAAGGTCACCCAGGGATGTTACAGAGGCGACGGGTGCCAGTGCACCACTGGAAGGTCCTTATGGCCGCTGTTCGGCACCCAGAATGTGTTCTGCAACCCGAAATACAGAAGGAGAAAATAAATGGCAGCACATGATTCACACGGTGTCTTTGCCAGCACTTCATGCTCCCAGTTGCCAGATCAGCTAGTTCGTTATCATTCAGTTTTGAAAAGCGAGCAAATACCTGGAGCAGAAAACAAGAGGGACAAGTCACTTTTTTCCGGGAACAGCGACAGGAAGATGAAGACATGAATTTTGGCATGAAATGGAAAGGCCTGAATCACAAGTTGCAAACCTCAGCGTAGGCTTTAAAATAACCTCGCTGGCTCCTTTCAAGACTATCTCAGATGAAAAGTTGCGTGAGCAGAAAAGGTCAAGGGCCAGGCTTGCTTCCAGGCAGGAGACCCCCAGGCCTGGGAGGTGTCCTGCCTGCAGCCCAGCACTCCCATCGCACAAAGTGTGCAAGCGAAATCATGACACAAGCCTGCCAACCCTCTCCTCTCAGCCTTCACCTTTTGTTTACTGATAGAATGAGCCGATTTTACCTTTCTGGGAAATCCTTCGAGGATCTGGAGTGGGAGTCTGGTGAAGAGCAGCAACCAAGCATGACCCGCGAGCGCTGACACGCAAACACATCAAAGGATGAAGGCCGGGACAGGCGCCCCGAGGGTGCTGCGGAGCCTCAGTTCCCCTGGAGCCCTGCGGGGAACCAGCCAGCTCACCGCCCCATGTCATCCCAGGGCGCCTAAGCAAAACTGGAGGCAAAAAATAAGGGGCAGGAGCCCCTGGAAACAACGCACCGGGAGAAACGTGGACAAAGGACATGAAGGCTGCAGCAAGGCAAGACGGAGGAGGAGTGTGGTGGAAGGAGGACCCCGAAACAGGGCAAACACAAGGGCTGGGTGTGAGGATAGCTGAACTGAACCTGTTTGCATCATATTTTGTTGAGCAGGACAAAACCGACACTGAAAGATCTGGAACAAATCTTCATTATATCAGTACCTGCAAAACTCGGGGGTGGGTGCTCTGGGCAGAAAATGCTTAAACTGAAGCCCTCCAATGGGTGAGGAGTGATTTGTGACCTTCTGCTCTCCAGTATGGAGTCCCAAATGCTGCCCCAGCCCTCAACGCTCCTTCCAGCTGCAGCAACAGCTGGAGGGCACGGCCAGGGCAGGACCGTGGCTGTTGGAGGAAGGCTCGCGTGAGGGTTACTCATCCCGGCTCTGCTGTCCCCAGCTCTCCCCACTTCCTCAGCTCTTGGAGAACTCATTTCTCTGCACACTGTAAAAAGCACAGCGTGAACTGTCGGTGCCTGGGATGTATCTGGGTGACACAGTTTTCAGTGCAAATCAAAACAGACGTGTCAGAGAGCCCTGGAAACAGAGTCACTCAAAGAATGCATTTTGTCTGTTTTCTTTACCCTGAAAAAAAAAAAAAAATTGAAATTGTGGAAAATGACAGTAGATGTGAAGAGAGCAGCACAGTCCTAGTGCAGAGCCCACAGAGACTCTGACCCAGTTGATCTCTATGATCTCCTGGATTTTCACACATTTTCCTGCATCTTTAGCCTCTGACACGGATCTGAAACTCTGCTAAACATCATTGTTTAATTGGGTTCCTCGGATCAGCTGCTCCGTACCTGTCTCAGCCTCTTAGTCCGCCCACGGTCTCAGTTTGGGATCCACGCTCCTCGGGAAGGATTTTTCCGTCACCACCCACTGATGCACTGGAAATGACCCTCAACTGCAGACAACACCAATTACACTACTGGGAAGATTTAGTCATATTGGTTAAAATTCATGTCCCCGCTGGGTGCAGAGGTAATTAAATCTTACTATCGTTATTGTGTAATAAAGGGCAACTGAAATTTATTTAATATGTGCTGGGTGAGAGGTGCTTCATTATAAAACTCAGTTATATATCCTTAGGGAGCCCTGCTCAGAGAGCAGGGAAACAGTAAGCAGAAAAGCAGAGCTGTCTGGGAGGCAGGAGAGCATTTCTGGTGGTAACGTTGCTTTGGAGCCCACCAGGGTGCAGTCAGGACCCCAAAGGGTTGGATGTGGCATTTTGGAGAGGCAGGGTGAGGAGGGGATATCGTCACTGCAGTCACCCCAACGCAGCTCTCCTACCTGTGGCGGGGACCTCCGGGCTCATGCTCAGGTTGCCAGAACCAGAGCTGTCGTGACAGGCAGTTCCTTCAGAGGCACGCGCTTGGAGAAAAGCTTCATTCCCTAGGATAGTTATCCTGGATATGTTTTAGTTACATCTCACATTAATTATGGCCTGGATGTTGATTCATGCAAAAGCTCTGCAGGAGGCACTGAGAGCATCAGGTGTAACATGACTTAGCGATGCAGAAAGAAATCTGTGCAAGTGTTTTTCAGGCTTTCCCACTAAAAGCAAGCATTTACAAACAGTCCTTTAAATTTAAGGTTTAATTTCCCATTCTTGCAAAGCCCGTGGATGAATGTAAGTGCTCACCAGCACTTCTAACCCTGCCATCAGTGGGAACTAAAGTCCATAAGAAATTGGGAAGTCCACAGGCAAATATTTTTCAAGCTTCTTATGTGCTGTGTTTTTTCCTCAGGACCTTGCTTACTGCTAGGAAAGCACATGGGAGCAAAGACTTCTGACCATTTGCAGTTATATATGTGTTGCGCCAGCAGCTCTGCTGGGACTATTTCAGTAGGACTAATTATAACGATAACCTGAAGGAACAAGTGTAGGGACTAGTTGGGATTGTGCAGCTGATGTCATGACTCTAGCAGGTAGCAGCAGATGTTAGGGTTTTATAAGGCCTGTGAGTCATGGTCAGCCGCCGGATAAAGCTCTGAGCCATTGTGTGATTCAGGGACTGACTAGCAAGTTGGATGAGCAAGATGAAGGAGCCTGATACGGTGCTCCAGAGAAACTGCCTTTGACACAGGAGCTGCACCACGGTGCTTGCTGCTAATGGCTGAGGATGGTGAGCCATCCACACTGACACACTTCCCAGGGCTTGAATCATCTTTTAATTCAAAACTTTCTCGCTTTTGATAATACAAAACATATTTTGGGAGTTGCTTTGAGCTATTCTCTTGCTACGGAACTAGTGTCATACATCCTCTGCAAAAATACTTCAATTGCATCTTTTATTGATTCATTGATGGTAAAGGAAGAAGGAACCATTCAGTCATCCGGCATGATGTCCTGTGTGGCACAAGGTAGATAATCGAATCAGGACACCCTACCTCAAGCCCAAAGGCTTGCCTCTGACTAAAATACATCCCCTAGGAGGGTGTCCAGTCACCTGCTCTGAGGGAGTTTTCTGGCGGTGAGTCACCTTCCATGCGTGCCACATGCTTCCAGCAATCCATCACTTCTTGCAGAAAGGGCTGTGGCAGCAGTCACCTGCAGCCAGGGTCTCCTGCCTGGCTTGACACCAGACCATGGCTGCCAGAGGACTTCTGGAGGCTTCCAGAAATCTTCCCATTTCCCCTCTCCAGCCACGGCACGGCAGGTCACCCACCAAGGGGTGGCTCTGCCCTAGGTGGAGAACCAGGACAAGTCCCTGCTGGGGAGCTGGGATGGGGGATCAGGTTTGTTGGTCTCCCAATAAAGCTGTTTGGGATTGTGTACACCTTTCCACAGGCTGCAAGCCCATGGGCACTCTCACCCCATGCAGATCAGCGCTGTGTCTTCTTCTCTGCGGAATTATAAATACGGACTTGAGGAAAGAGGCTCACTGCCAGGGAGCACACAGCCAGAAGGGATGGGTTGACATAGAGAACTGGAGTGGTTTATGTGGTCCTCTGTCCCTCAGTGGCAAAACGAGACCTCTTGCTTTCAGGCTAGTTCCCTCACCATTGGGAGCTCCGTCCGTTAGCTAGCGTTTCCTTCCAAGCAGGTAACACAGCCCAGAAAACCACCACTTGCTCAAAGGCAATTCCTCCAGGAAAGGTGCCCTCCAGCAGTAGCAGTTCACCTCTCGTTAGTGAGGGTGTTCTCCTTTAACCTCAATTAATCTCCTTGCTGCAGATGTAGTTTTGGACTCATATTTACAGAAGGTTGTGAAGACGAGCACAAGTTAGGAGCCCTGCATATTTACCAGTTGCCAGCAAAGTTGAAACCAATACACAAAATGGAGCTATTAGCAGTCTGCCTGAGCTGCTTCAGAGCCCCATGGAGCTGCACCCCAGGACCTGCAGAAGAAGCATGGCAGCTGGGATAGAGCCTGCCAAAAACAAATGGGGATTCACTTGGCAAAGCACAGACCTGGATCAGGAGGCTGGGTTGCTCTCCAGGGACAGTTTTTTACTCCGGGGCCTCTTTTAGAGGCCGCAATCCTTACTTAAAAAATGGCTGTGCAGAATATTCCACGGATGATCATCTGGATCCTGACAAAGGAAGAAGAAAAGCAGTATTGATTTCTGCTTCTGAAATACCGGGGACAGGTTTTTCAGTCCTCCAGGCTCTGCATCTCCCATAAGCCAGAGGCTTTCACCTCATTACTTAAAAACTCAGCCCAGTTACAGAATTACCACCTGGGTACTGGGTTGCTGGTCAGGGCACAGCCTGGAGAGCCCAGCTGACCTGTGGTCAGGAAGCCAAAGACCATGATTTCTGACTTGTTGCGTACAGTTTTCTTGCCATACAGCTTCTTTTCCACTGCATTGCACCATGTATTTACCACTTGACTTCACAGTACGCTCACACACTTAACATGCACTTAACATACTCTGTCACTCGCACAGCTGTTCTCATGATGGCTGGAAAATGTATGGTGGAGTAGTACAAATCTCTCAGCGTTACTATTTCCTACTCCTAATCAATCCAGCCAAATAGCCTTACTAGTGCCAGTGTCCCCATTCCTCAGTTTCACAGACAAATCTGGGCATTCGGCTGCTCAACTGCCCCTCTGCATGTGGTTTTCACACCGATCGACACACTGGCTGCTTATGCAGACCAGTGACACACCTGCAACAAGTGTGATCGCACTGTCATGTGGTGGCCTGAACCCAGGAACAGGCAGCCACGCATGTCTGCCGTCCCACCAAAGCAACCTTTCTCATTTCCACGGAAATGAGACTTTTGAGGCAGACCCCAGGGTCCCAGCAGCCAGCGAGTGCCATTGACATCCCGAAAGGCGAAGAAGACTGGCTGTGCCTGGGGGAGTCTCTGGGAAAGCAGATGCTCTGAACGCCCGGCTGGTGCCTGAGCGGAGGAGTGTCAGCCTGCAGCCGGCACGCGTAATGAGCTGAGCGCTCGGACATGCTCTGAATTCCCATGGGCAATTATTCCAGCGAGAGCCGATGCAGCTCGATTTGATTAGCAGTAACTACAGTGTTCTGTGAAGTTAGTGCAGCCTCTGCTCTAATTGCTCATGTAGGCGTGAGATAGCTGTTTTCCTCATGACCTCCTCTCAAAGCATCCTAACCATGAGCTTCCACCTATATGAGCTTCCACCTATATGAACGTATTCTCTGGAGTATCCCTCTGCTCTCTGTGCAACCTGCCAGTCGCTGCCATTGCCTGATCACTCCCAGCGTGACCGGGCACTCTCCGGCATGATGCTGCAGATCTGCTTCACAGAAAAGCTGATAGCAGCCTGCCCTTAGAGGAGCAGGGCCAGGCAACCTAAAGACCTCCTCAAAACCTGCTCTTCAGCACTGTCCCCCAGCTCACTCTTATGGCTTTCAAGGGAAAGACTGTCTTGTGACCTGTGCAGAGGATGTTTTCTGAGTCATCAGGCTCCCATTCCTAAGTAGATGCTAATTGTCAGAGCAGAACAAGGCATTGTCCAGATGGCAGGAGTTTAAAAAGCTCTCCTTTTGGGTAAGAGCAGCAGAAGCAGCTTCTTCAGTCTCTCCCAGTGCAGCCACATTTTTGCCATCAGGTTGTCCTCACCCACTGTGTCCTGCTGGACCCCGAGCTGGCTCATCCCTCTCCATGGGAAGTGGCAGAATCGGGAGGGCCAAAGGTACTGCTGGCACTGTGGTGGGATGGGGCTGCCAAGGAGCTTGTCCTTGCAGCCACACTTGAGAGAGCAGCATTTGGAGTTGAACCAGGTGCAGTTGAGAGAGTGGAAGACTTTCTTAACCAGGATTCCCCAGGTGCAAGTCCCAGGCAGGTTTCTGTGCATAGCCACTAGCAGGGAATCCTGAGGGCTCTCCCTGAGCATCTCCTGCCAAAGAGATGCTTCGATGTGGAGAAAAACTAGGTATGGAGACCCTCCTAGTCCTTGGTTGGTGCTCTATAAGTATGGCTAGTTTTATTCCGCGGACAGCCAGTTTGACAACCAGCTCATGTCAGTGGGGTGCCAAAGCTCCTGGAAGAGCCAGAGGACCTGCAACCAATTAAACTTGATGGCTAAATGAGGATGGAGGGTGCCAGGCCACTGAACCATGTGAACTGCTCTCCTCTCTCACTCCCCAAGGGATGTCAGTTAAAGGTGTTTCTGCACCACATAGTCAGGCACCTCCGCAGGGCGCACAGCTGAGCTGAGAGCCCTCAGTGCTGTGCTGGGAGCTTTGCCTTCCCTAACTGGCCGCCTCAGAAGTACGGGAGCAGTTCAGGAATGGCAGCCACACCGACTTCATGGATGAGTTTGCTTTTGCTCAGCAGCTGGCTCTCAGCTCCCCTGCTTGTGAAACATAAAAGGTCTTAGAGACAGGTCCTGCCAGGAGAGGTGTAACAGAGACTAGTGCTGCAATGCCTGGGCTGGGAAAGGAGGGAGACGAGGCTAGAGGAAGGGTGGCAATCACTATGCCTGAGGAGGAGGAGGAACAGATCCAGAGCCAAAACAGCTCCTGCATGAGCCATGCGAGGATCCCAGTGTCCCTTTCTCAGCTTCAGTCTCCAAACTGGGTCCCTGCAGCTGCAAAGCTGGAGCAGAAGAAGCACCCAGTGCCGCTGCTGGAGGCTTTCGGCTGTGGCAGGATGCTCATGGTTATTCTGAAGCTTTCTGCAAGTGGATGAGGCAGAAGGAGCCTGCCTGCAGGCTGCTGGTGGCAGCCCCCCTGCACAGCCATAGCGCTGCCGCCCCAGCTACCTGTTTTCTCTTTCTTTTCCAGTCCCCCTTTCATGACACATTTCATTATCACAAACAGCAGCACCTCCTCTGGGTGACGCGGAGGAGGTGTTGTGTGGCTGCCAGTGTCTTCTCGCTTGCATAGCCCCCAGGGGTGCACATGCAGGAGGACCCGGAGTGAGAGGGCACGGGGTGGGGGGTGTCAGTGTGAAACGGGGGGTGGAAAAGCCCCCCTGACTGCTATTGGAAACCAGGCTGGGACAGACGTTAAGCATCCCTCTCCATGAAAGTTTTTACTGAAAAGCAAAAGTTTTATACAATCCAAAGAGAAATGTAGACTTACCTTTACTGTTGCAGCTGAACAGGAGCAGGTGGGGGAACATGGTGGAGAGAAGGGTAGGTGGCTCATGCTCTTTTTAGGGCAGCCCAGAGCCCATGTGCGCGCTGCACAGTTGTACCTCTTCCAGTCAGGTGCCTACTGTGGGACTATGAGACCACTGGAGATCAGTCTGGATGGCACCAGGAGAGCATTTCCCATCTGCTCTCCTCCTGTTCAGCAGCATCAATGCTTCAGAGCCTTTCCTGGTGTGCAGTATCATCTAACCTGTCCTCAGAGGTCCCCTAGCACAGAGGATCCAGAGTCTGTGCTCCCTTGTCTTCATCGTGTGCATGTTCTTCTCCATCTGCAAGGGCATGGAAACTTCCTCCAGACTGAGCCGGTGCCATGATGGCAGGACCTGTTCTCTCCATGAGCCACATGCTTTGTTTAGGACTGTCTCTGAGCAGGGATTGGCAAAGACCACGGCTTGCAGGGTGGGCCATGGCTGCAGGTGGCAGGGTATGGCCAAACAGCCTTGTCTTTCTGCAAAGGTTTCCATTTTCCAGGCAAAACCAAAGAATTTTTTTTGCCAAGAACCACTGGGTTAGTTTTAGGAATTGCTCAGTTACACCAGTGCTTCATCTGTTCCCCAAAACACTCATCCTGCCCTGCAAGGTGAGCAAACCTCTGCCCAAGGCACTGCTCAGAGCAGTCTGCATCCCGATGGAGACAGAGGCTGGTCATGGTCCTCCCCAGCACACAGACAGCTCTGGCAATGCTGAGTAAATGCATTTCTGCAAAGAAGTTGGGGCAAATCATTTCGCCAGCCCTCACTTCATTTTCACAGGTGTCCTCTTCCCTCAGTCATAGCCAGGGAGTAGAGGAGAAGAATTAATTGCCTGGTTAAGCCGCAGAGCTTTGGCTTCCGGCCTTCTCTGAAGAGCAGATGTACAAAGAGCTTAGGGAGAGCTGATCTGCAAATCGAGATGCATTTGCCCCTGGAACTGGCTGTCCTGCTGAGCAGCGCACGGCGCTTTCCCACGAGCAGACCCAGCTCCTGTGCTTGCGCGATCACTCTGTGCTAACAGTTTCACGAGGTCAGGAGTCCTTCAAAAGCTGCTGCTCGCTCAAGAATCCATCCCAGGGAAGGCAGCCGTCTCCCAGTGAGGCTCTGGCTTCCTCGTCCCCTTGTGTCACCTCTTTCACAGACCCTTACTTGCGAAATCACGGTGCTTATCGCCAGTCGTGGCATTTGTGTGCATGGTGCACCCAGCCCTGGTGAAGTGAGCTCTGCATTCAGAACTCAGGCTTTTGCGGTGTATTCTGGCTGGATACAGCTGTTCATCAAAGATTCAAGCTTTGTGGAAACACCACGCCTGCTATAGCCTGAAAAACCTACGAACTCGGGCTATAAGCCAGCAAAAATTCTGTCTGTCCAGCCTCCAAGCTACCAACAGAAGCCCTGCAAATCACTCCTGCAGATGTTTTTCCAGCTGCCACAGCCCTCAGAGAGATTTCCTTGTTAAAAACTAGCAATAAAAAGGAATGCCAGAAAGCTAATGCCGGAGAGAGACCAGAGCAGATGTGATTGGTGTGTGGAAGAGGAGAGGGACGGGGGGATGTGTCTGGCTTTGAGATTTGAGCAGCGGAGCAGGTAAAAAAGGCCACTTTACCACTGAACAACTATCCAGCCTTGGGTGAAGCCAAGTGTTACGTTGATCACATATACGCCTTTCACGTTTGCTTTGCAGCAGCTCTCCAGATCTCACCAGTGTCAGGTTAATGGCAAGAAAAGTGTTACATCAAACATCTTAAATGACATCTTCAGTGGCAGAAGAGACAAGGTGTGTGGTAGTGGGAGTTGTACCATGCAGGTGGTGCGTCTGCTGCTTCCCAGGTCAGTGCTAACGCGGGCAAACAGCAAGCAGCAGATTTCATCGCTGACTTTGACTTGGACATGGCATTACCATGGCAGAAGGCAATTACAGGGACTGTGAATGGCAGGCTGAATGGTCCCGTAGAAATTAAAATGAGCAGTTCGCGTGGCGCCTTCACTGGCCTTCACCAGCTTTTCACCACTCATTGTGGCCCAGAGCAGGTCCCGGGGATCCAGGGTTCAGGTCTGCAGAAAGCAAGCTGAGGACAGCTACGCCCAAGTGGCCTGTGTGTTTGTCGAAGGGAGGCATGGGTCTCTCAAGTCTCCCTCCGCAGTGTTTGCGAACAGAGCAGGCTCTTCCTCAGCGCCTTGCCTGAACCATGGATTTAGCTTCTCAAAAACTGCAGCTGAAACATGACCGAAACACTCTTAGTAACTTGCACCTACAACAGGACACCACATTAACCAGGGCTCTGCAGTGCATCTGCTGTGGCCAGCTCCTCTAGTGAGGTCTCCGAAGAGACTAGAAGTCTTTCAAGCTAAAAATATAAATAAATATTACCTGTGTTCATCAAAATAAACAATAATTAACTTATTCAAAAGAATAACCTCAAAGCAGTTAGGAAAGGCAAAGGAGAGCTGAAAAAGGCTCATCATAAACTGCCTCTTGGTGGTTGTAGACCTTTAGGCAGGTTTTTACCTCCCTGTGAGCTGCAGTAAAGTCTGACCCTTTTCTCTCTTGCCTGCTGCAACCTGGGGAACCTTCTCCAGTGAGAGCAGCCTCGATAGCTCCCCAGGGAAGGACATCCCCCCCCCCCCTTCCCCTTACAGAGATGCAGCAGAGCTATGGGGAACAAGTCTTACAAGGAACAACTGAGGGAACTGGGGCTGTTTAGCCTGGAGAAGAGGAGGCTGAGGGGACACCTTATCACTCTCTACAACTACCTGAAAGGAGGGNCAGGGAGGTGGTGGATTTGCCATCCCTGGAGGTTTTTAAAAAAAGGGTAGACATGGTGCCTGGTGACATGGTTTAGGAGTGGTTTTTGTCAGGTTAGGTTAATGGTTGGGCTCGATGATCTTAAAGGTCCCTTTCAACCTCAACAGTTCTATGATTCTATGATTCTATAAACAAAGCTGAGTGTCAGTGATCGCTGTCTGTCACAGCATGTCTCCCTGGCAGCTGGCTCCTGGGACGCCTGCGAGGGCAGTGCCAGAGTCTGCCCGCAGATACATACATCATCTTTTCCAGGCCCCAGGCTTCGGCGATCTTGGCCATTCCCCAGGCAGGAGGTGCTGCCAGCTCGGCAGTGCGCAGCAGGACAGGCAGCACGGCGGGGATGCTGGCAGGCACAGCCCCTGAAGGTTCCCCAGGAGCAGGCAGAGCTCTCCCGGGAATGCCCCTCCTCGCCCGGGGCGCAGAGGACGGGCTGCTGATCCCCTCCGCCCTTCATCGCAAACAAGCTGGCCCCAATTTCCGCAGCCTGGCAGGTAATTGACTTGTGACAACTGAGTTCAACACAAATTAGCCGGGTTTAGAAAGACAGCTTCATTTGCACTTCCAGCCAGAGAAAGCCAGTTAATCCAAGCAAAGGAGAAGAAATCATTAATTCCCACTTGCTGAAAGGCTATTGAGTCTTCTGCCTCTGCCCAGAGCAAGTCTGACCGGTTTAAACCCACAGGTGCCTCTAGCACTTAGATCATACCATCCTCTGCCTTGTCAGGAGCAGCGAGATGGCAGCAAGTGGGGCAGAGACCTAGCGTGGCCAAGCTCCATCAGTGCGCCAGGGCCTTCGGCATGTGCCCCTGTGCCATGTCATGTTTGCAGGTCTCAGGCTCTGCATTCCCAGGTTGGTTTCACACATTTTAATACCTCCTGTATTATACCTGTGTTCATTCACCCAGCTGCCCCTGCTTTTAGCTGTGTTGGAATATAGTGGAGTTTTCTTAACATTTGGTGTTTCTACTTGCTTCCCTCACTGAAGGCAAAAGCTTGATCAAGGTGAGACAGTGAAATGCCCATGGATGTTCACGGGGATGCAGTTGCGGTAGGGTCAGTTCCTGCCTTGTGCAGGTGCTGGTGGTCCCCAGGGCACAGCACTTGCTCCCAGGCAGCCCCATGTACCCAGTGCCACCACCCTCATGCACAGTGGGTCAGTACCTCAGTGGGACTCATCACCTTTCCACTGCCACCAGCTCCATCCAAGCTCACCTAGCCACCCTCAGTAGGAGAAGGCCCCTCTAACCTGGCTGTCAGAGGTAGAAGGCAGAGAGCCAGAAGCAGGTGATGTGACTCTTTCCCCTTCAGCCAAGACTTATTTTCACTACAGAATTGTTTTTCTTTCCGTCTCAATGAGCATCTCTAAGGAAGTGTGAATCTTTACTGGTGGAAGCATGTATTGCACACGATGGGGGAATTTGTTGATAAACCCCTAACTTTACATTTTTTGTTTTTCATTTTTGACGTAAAGTCATAACTCACCGCTGCACATCCCTCATTTGCTTTCAGAGCGTGCCAAAGTGGTTCTGTCATATGTGAGAGGAGGCCCATTTGCATCCTTCTAGAGACACGTCCAGTGGTGTGGCTTTTCTATCCACTTGTAGCAATGATGGCATTTGATATCGTAAATGAAAAAGAGGCATTTGAGTAATTCATGTGTTATTTAACTCATCCAGCTCGAAGTTTTACACCAAAGCCGTTAAGACTAATGGTATTAACCACTAACAGAGTGGAACAGAGCTCGCCTCATCTGGACACTTAAGTAACCATCCATATCTCCACCCTGCCAAGCCCCTCGTTGGTCTGCAATGTACCAGAAGTCTTCTACGTGCTGGGGAAAGCTGATCTTTTCCGAGTCCTCAGGCCAGAACTGCAATTACAAACTTTTCCAAAAAAGTCATGGACTCAAGCTGCCTGGCAAGGGCAATCTTGACAAGCTAAGCTGTTGCTGGGCAGCAGACATCAGTACCTCTCATCAGCTGGTTGGTTATTCACCCAACATGTAGCACTATGTGGGCAAAGCCACCCCTTTGATCACTGCTTGCTTAAGTGTCACTTTACCCCTGAAGGAAATTGCCCAGAAGCATCACAGTGAATGAAGTCCTGCTGGGCCAGAAAGGGCAGATGAAGCTCTAGGTATTCATGCAATGAACATGGGTGATAGGTATCCACCACCTGTACAGACCACGTCCTGGTTCTCGGGATTAAGTGACTACTGAACCTCACTGTTTCCAATGCTGGAGGTTTTATTCCTAGTCCCCAGACACAGAGAAGTCCCACAGTGCCACGGTGAGAGGCCACAACTGATACCTGTAGGAAGGTGTCCAGCACTGTACGCGGGTGCGAGTCATGGCCCTGCAGTGATGACAAGAGTTTGCATTCGAAATGAACATGCCATGTGTCACACATCTGACACACAGTGCCATCCTGCGAGCTGGACACCGGGAACAGTCCAGCCCCTCATCTGGAGCACGGACCTGGGACCACATTCACTGACTAGCCTGCAAGTCTTTGCTTTGCAGGGGAAATTTCCGCAAGGCGCCAGACTGCAAACCTCTGGCTCTCTTCTCTTGCTCTGGAGATGGAAACTCAGCCCGTAAAATCCTAAGGAAAACAAACCATGCAAATTTGATGCCACTGATGTCTTGGCACGTTAGCACAATTTTAGTCCTGGCTTCACAGTTGCCGTGAAGATCCCTGGTTTGGTACTGGCTTTATTTTAACTGCTTCCCAAGTAGCAGCAAAAAGCCTTATATCCAGTCACTTGGCTGGGCAAAAACGTGATGAAAGAACATCTCGGTCTCTTGTCATTTGCTTTTGCAACTGGATGTTTGGGATCTAATACATACCAAAAATGAAAATATCCCTGGCATTATAAGGGCTCAAAGAGCTTTGCATTAATGCTGCATGCAGATGATGCGTTAATATATTTATCTGATCCAGCTCAATCTCTCCCTAATCTATTAGCATTAATATCAGAGTTGGGGGATAGAGCCAGATAGAAAACAAGCTGCGCAAAGCCTGACTTCATCACCTCCAGACACTCTTGATGAAGTGTTTTGCAATGGTAGAACTAAATTGTCCTCTCTGAGTTCACAACACCCTGAATTTGTGACAAAACAAATATCGTATGGAGAAAAGGGCTCCTAGCCAGACCCTCCAGTGTGGAAAAACCTCTGGGCTGTGGGTATGGTCATTTTTAAATACCTTTCAGCTGCAAAATCTCACTGGCACTTGAGAACATCCCTGAGGGGGACAAGCCCTACCCCACCTGTTCAGGCACAAGTTTCCCCTTTTGCAATTCCCTGCAATACAAGTAGCAACGAGGAGACCTGAAGCCTTGGCGTTTCTGAGCAGTAAAATGTGGACAGAATAAAGCCCTTCCCTACCCACTCACGCATGAATGCTGAGCCTCCCTGGCAGGCTGCCTTCACGTGTTGGCGCCACGGATTTTCAGGAACAGGCAGCAGCAGCAGATCCCCTGGCAATACGTATACCTGAGGCTTTTTTGGAAGTCACTCTGCAGCGCATTTGCATGAATCATACTGTCCCATAGTGCAATTTAAAGGTCTGAGACCATGTTACAGGAAAGGGGGTCTGTCGGTCCTGTGGGTCCCGGGAGGCAGCTGTCAGCAGCACGTACTGCCGGAGCAGAAATCTCCCGCTGTGGTGCAGACTCGGGGGCTCGACTACGTGTGTGACCAGCTCCAGCGAGAGGCAGCCTCCTGCCTCAGCCCTGGGGGAGTAAATCTTCTTCAGCTCCTCCTCCTACCACACACAGCAGACCACAGCGGGATGTGGTGTGTTATACCCACAAATTCCCTTCCACTTCTGACCTAGGTGGGAAGAGCAGTGTCCATTTTCCTGGAAAAGGTACTGCATTTAGAGTGGGGTGAATCAAGACTGAGGGATAAGAGACGATGTTTCTGCACTAAAAATAATTAGGATGTGCTTGCTATGTTATTTGAACCAAATTTCTGTGATTCTCCTCAAACATCCCAATGAGTTTAGCCTGAATGATGAAATATATATTTCTTTGGCTCATGAATCAAAGATATAGAGATAGATTGATCTGGTTCTGCAGTGTGTCCTTCACCTGAAAAGAAAAGTCAAACATTTCTCTGCCTTGTGAATGAGATAAGCCCTGGGTGAATAATGCCTCTGCCTCTATTGTAAGCCCTAGCAGTTCCGAAATACATAACACAAACATGTATAACTGTGGTCATTGCATTCATAGGAATTAAAAAGGTTTGCTTTAATTGGGTTTTGTTGGATTTTTTTTTTCCAAATTGTGTTTGCACTCTTGAAATGACAGAAATTGCATGGCCTAAAGGAGAAAACAACATTGAAAGATGCAGGCATCTAATTGCGACCTGTCTTTAGACAATGCTGAAAATGAAGACCTGCAATTAATGACCAGGAGAAGTAGAGAGCAATGCAATCAATGAAAAGAATAAGCGATCAAAACCCTCTGACTAAGAAGGACGAGAAGTATTTTGTTAGATGCTGCCACTACATGTTGGAGACCACACGGGAGTTTTGAGCAATGTAGTGTTGCTGATGTGCAACACAGATACCTGGGCGAACACCTCCAAAACAGTCTCCCTTAACTGATGGCAACGTGGGACCCTGCCAAGCATGAACACCCTCTTGGTTTCTAGAGGCATTCAGGGCCAAGAACACATTGTTGTCTTTCCAAAGAAGAGCAAAAGCCCCAAAAGTTCATGCCAGCTGCCTGGTAGGACATTCCCCCTTGCCCCAAGGTGATGTACGTTGTGCTTGCTCTCCTTTTAATCTTTGAAAGGTCTTTTTGTACCTGAGCACTTCCCGGTAAGGTCTGATGTGGATTTCAGTTGGTGATTGGTTTTTTTGTATGTTTCTTCTGTATCAGCACAAGAAAACTTCCCCCCAAATGACCTTGATCAATTGTTCTTGATATATTTAATAAATCCTTTTCAGTTCAACTGTTCTAACAGCAGGGTCCACTCTCCCAAATGTGTCATCATAAATGCATGCTTACTCCTTGGACATCTACTGCAAAGGTGAAAATATATCAGATACTAAAGAACTGAGAAATGGCAATTAAATGTGAAGGCAAACAGGAAGCTCACAGGTTTGCGCTGTGTTCTGGTTTGCCCTCAAAACTGAATCTGTGTGTTCAGACAGACAGAATTGGAGGCATCTACATATAATTGATGCCCCATTGATTGTATACTTTGCTTCTTGATGGAGTGAATCTGCAGATTTTGTAGGGTTTTCAACTGTCCTGACTTTATATATAGTGTCCCATGGAAAATTTGACCTGAAAAGATGCTCGTGTTAAATTACTCAGTCAGTAAATGCATCTACAGCAAAGTAAAAGGAGGGCTACTTAGCAAATTTAGCTCCAATGTTGGCTCTGTTATTTATCCAGCTGACCAATCTATATTCTTGTATTCCAGCTGTGCAACTAAACTGCCCCTTGGCCAGTCTATGAAGTCACCTTCTACTCCCCCTCCTGGACAGGTGACCGAGGTGCTCTGGAGAAGAGAGTGGGCAGCACCTTACCCTACTGCTCCTGTCTGGTGAGAGTCAAGGTGCAGCACATGAGAATGGGCTGTGCAGAGGCTGAGCAGATTTGAGGATATCCCAGTGGATCTCAGCCCTGGTTTCAAGCATGCCCATAGCACTGCTGTGAAGTTGGGCTGGGCAAACTCTTGGACACCATCGCCTTCCTCTGCAGTCAGGAATACCACAAGCACATGCTTCTCCCTGGCATCTAGGTCTAAGTAAGCCTAAAACCATGCAGAGCAGAAAGGTTAATTTTCCATCTTCAGACATTGTATGAACCACTTCTGCACTGGAAGGACTACAAGCAACACACAGCCTCCTTGCTTTTAAAACATGTGGTACATTCTTGTCAATAAGCAATTGTTGGGGCCAGGTCCCCAGGACAGTAGCGATGATGACCCCTTGCTCTATCCAAGGACCTTGCACCTTTGTTCCCTTCCCAGATATGCATGGCATGCTCTTTTGGGTGCAGCTGGGTCCTTTGCACAAGGAGGTGTCTCCTGCAGTGTGGAAAGGCCCTGGTGTGCTCCAGCTCATGCTAGCAGAAGCAGGGGAGCAGTCAGAGCTCTCATGGCAGGTAACTTGGAGAAGTTGTGGGAGACTGTGAGCCCTGATGTTTCCTTGGCAGATGGGGGAAGAAGAGAGGGTGCCTCACAGTAAATAAGTTACTCTACCAGAGACCTACATAACCATGGGGACAGGAGGTACAGGGCTTGAGATGAGGTCCTGAAGGCACTTGAAGGCAGCCCTTGATGTGTGGAGCTCACATTTTCTTGTTCACAAGAGAACCTGGGTTTTCATGGTCTCTGCTGAGGTATGGGAGCTTCTGAGAGAAACCTGCTCCTGGCTGGCCGGCCGTGGGGGACAGGCACTGCCCGGGACACCAACATCTGTCTCCCTGCCTGGGCTGCCAGTTAATTGCATTTTGAATTCTCATCCACTGCAACAGAGGGGAAATGTTTCTCCAGTCACAGCTGAACAAACACCACTCCAGAGATCAGCAAATGATCCCAGAGCTGCTCTTCAGGGAAAATGTAGCATGTACAGGAAGGGATTGCTTTGGTTTCTGTTCCTAGCATCAGAAGAGTGATCAGGATTTCTACAACAGACCTTGGCTCAGGCTCTAATTAGCAACTCAAACATGTGTTTTCAGTTCTTTCAACTGTGTGAGAGATACTCAAAAGCTTCAGCTATTGCTCACAGCAGAGCTGAGTCTTAATGTGACATCAAAAGGCAGGCAAGATAAGTGTCTACAACTCTACTTCATCCTTTAAAGAGATGTATAGGTGCATTTTCCTTTTATTCTCTCTGTTCTCTTCCGCGAAGGCTACACCTCCTTGAGAAACAGCCTTGGTCTGTCCTGTGGCGCTGGAAAGCAAGCAGAGCCACAGCCAGACCACGGCTGGGGCGTGGCCTCCATCTTGGCAAGATCTGAGAGGAGCCACCATAGTCCCGACATCCCGGGGAGTCTCCGTCTCTCCTACGCTGAAGGAGCTGTCCTTCGCTCTCCCCACTGATGGGGAGAGCTCAGACAGTGCCCACCCACTGCTGCACCCTGCCAATACTAAGAGATGTCTGGGGTTTTCCTCTGGTCTTTAAATGCTCTGGAAACTTTCACATGTGTACATGGAGGCAGACACATACGCACGTAGACACGGGCGGGATACGCTTGCTCACCCATGCGCACACATGCACACCCGCACGTTCAGTACAAGATTGCAAAGCCAATCAGTAGTTAAAAATGAGATTGCCTGCATAATCACCATGAAGGCCTCTTGTGAATACTTCTTGGGAGGTTGAGTTTAATCACATGATTATTCATGGCTTTTTACACAAAACACCTTTCTTATTCAGCAAGCAGGCCGGACTTGCCTGGGAGTCAGTCTGGGCTGTGTCATAAAGACATCTGCAAATTCTTGTGACTGTGATGTTGAACACAAGTTTGGAAAAAAACAATCTGTCCCTGCTCCTCCCACAGGATCTCATCTGCTTCTTCACAAGTGACTTAAAGTAAGACACTATCGAGTGGTCTCAAATCACGTACTGTCCTGGTTTGAGGTAAAACAGGATCAATTTTGTTCAGTAACTTTGCTTCTTAGCTGGGCCTCTTCTAACTATTGAAACTAACAGCATATTGTGCAGACAATGTTAGCTCTCTGAGTGATAAGACCAATGTTTATAGCTGATGCCCAGGCATGGTATGCGGAGAGGCTCTCGCTTATACTTATTGCTATAACAGCTGAGGCCAACCAGCTTTGTTACTTGCCCCGTTGGAGGGTAGGAAGAGGAAAAGCGCAGTGGGGTCCCACCTGCGGGGAGGAGCAGACAGGACAGGGGGCCCAAAACTGACCAACAGGGCATCCCATCTGCCTCATGCTCAGTATAAAAGCTGAGGGATCAAAGGGTCAGCTCGCTCCTTCTTCAGTGGCCGATGTCTGAGGAGGACTCTGTCTGTTCATCTGCCTTTGGTCCCAATCCTGAATGCAGATCTGGAATCCAGTTCCCATCCAACACTGAGTCCAGCCTGGGACTGCCCCAGTGCCAGCCGGTGTCGTGATTGTTATCGTGGGAGCTTGATATGGTTTTGTATATTTTTCATTATTTCCTTTTTATTTTATTATTACTATTTCATTAAAGTAGTTCTGTTCCTTCTAAACTCATAAATCTCTTTTTCCTTCCTCTGGCACTCTCTTTGAAGAGGGGTAGAGGGGAGCATCTGTCGGTCCGATCTGGGGTCCCCCACGTCCCCAGTGGCCAATTTGGCCTAAACCACGACACGTACCCGTCATTTTCTGGATGACCATCCTCGTACCCTGATTTGCAGAACAGCCAAGTACTTGCATCTTCACTGGTGTCAGAGACTTGCACAATAAATGAGTAAAATGTTTTGAAAGATCTGCTTATGAAGAACTAGATCCTCAATATCTCATATCTAAAAATCAAGGGGAGCTCGTGATCTGGGTGCCTGGAGAGTGTCACTGTGCCCGTGGGACAGTGACGCTGGCCTCCTGGCAGACCAGGATAAAACCTTCTGCAATACAAAGTGCATTGCAGAAAACCCTGCAGGGACAATTTGAGCAGGGTAGCACTAGTACGTACAGCAAAGAAGGACACGAGGCGACCAACTGAGGTAAAGCATTGCAGAGCTGCTTCTTTAGCACCATCCAAGCAACACACCTGATGAGGCAGAAGTTTGTGGGACAAATGGTCTGTGGCTGTGACATTTAAGACTAGGGAACAATACATACAGATAAGGGAGCTGGGATTATTTAGCATATAGGTCACCCTAAACCTGGTATTTCACAACTGCTCTCACTTCTTTAAACTAAGGTTGGTAGGCCCTCTCCCTTTTTAGCTAGAGCAGCGATCTGCAGACCCAGTGAAGCTGGTGTCCAGGTTTGCTGAGGATTTTGCATCAATGGATCGCAGAGCATGAGGGGAGAGCAAATGAGGATTTATAACCCTGAGACCCCATCCCAAACTTTCTCTCAAAGGGATGCCCTGCCAGAATCCAGAGTTTCTCTGTCCACCAAAGCAGCCTAAGGATGGAGGGGACATCCCAATGCTGAGCAGTGCTTGCAGCATGATGTGCTGAGCAAAGTGATTGGCAATGAAATCAAAGGGGAACTTAGCAAGGTCACCCTGCGCTCCTCCCTGTCTCCTTCCCCTTGGAGAGTGCCTTGCATTACCACTAGTAATCCTCCTCAACCCTGGGAACGGGCCTCACTGTACGCACAGACGGCTCCTCGGAGAGGGAGTATATCGCTCCCGTGTTGATCCATCCATTCTGCAATAAACCCTCTGCAGAGCTGCAGTGACAGAGAGTGATGAAACACAGAGCCTGTTGCCTCTGAACAAATGTAGTTCTGTGTTTACAGCACAGTACAACCTTTTCACGTAGCCTAGTCGGCCAGGCGATGTGCTCTCACAGCAAAGCCTACCTGCTGCATTTTGATGGGCTCTTCAGACAAATGCAGATCCTTCAGCAAGAGCTACCCAGGAGCGGTTGCTTCTGGACAGCAGGGAAAGGGTTATGGTTGAGCCTGGGTCTCTGGCAGATATATCCAGGGCTCTCCCATGCTGGAGAAGCAGCTGTGCCCTTGTTTAGACCGTCATCTCCATCCTGTCCTCACTAGGAGCTTCTCAACCAACCCATCCCTCTTCCATAGGGCTGCCTGGGCTGAATACAGTGGAAGATTTCCAGCCTTTCCAAGTCTGATCCTGGTTAAATGAATTTTCCCTGTTTACAAATCTGTTTATCGCCCTTTAGGCTCTGGATCCTATGTCTGCAGCAACCCTTGCATTCAGTCAAATATCAAACGCACCCGCTCGCAGTTACGCTGGAGTATTGGTCTGGGAATACATAAGTCTACTAACGACGGATAAATAATCAATAGGACATTACATTGTTACCAGTAGTAGGGCCGTTAGCACAACAGGGGAGATTTACTGAGATAGCTTTCCAAACCAGACCCCAGGGCACATGAAGGACAAATTGCCCCTGACATGTTGTTGCTTTGAACCACTCCTAGCCCAAAATACATTGTCTTCACAGAAAAAGAGAACAAAGCTTATTGCGCCTCTTGCTTGAGAACCTGCAGCCCTTCTCACTTTGCTCTTCTCCTTGGCTGTGCACTTCATGTCCAAAGTCCCGGTTCAGAGCCAGCCAATATCTGAATTAATTTCCTGAATGAACAGCCCTATGAGTCAACAATGTTATTCACAGTTATGCCTGTTGCCCTACAGAACTGCCCCTATTCAGAAAAATATGCTGCTTGGGCTGAAGCTCCCACTTATACTCCAAAACTTTCACTGTAGAGGACTGCTGAAGTACTTGAGCTCTGTAAGTATCAGAGCCCACGTGCTACCAAGATGCAGATGCTCTGGGGTGGAATTGCGTGACTTTTGACTTCAAGCACCTTATAATATGGGGAAAAGGTTTGGGAGCGCTCCTCCAGCTGAAGATCCTGGGGGCTTTAATCAGGCAGAATGTTTTATGACAGACTGCGATTTAGAGCAAAGCTTCACAGATGGTCAGTTTTATACCTCGCTTGTAATGTGACAGGCCCCTCCAGCAGTGCTGCAGCTTATGAAGTAACTCACTCGGGTGGTTAGAAACCACGTCCAGCCAACATGTGGCCGTGAGAATCTCCTTGTCAAAACACAGAACTACAGAACATAATCTTTTCATATTTTTTTTTCCAAAAGTGCGTTGAAGTCAGCACTCCATCTGGATTAATTGTGCAAGTTAAACCTACCAATGAACATGCAGTAGGGTAAGGAGTCTTGCATGTCAAAACAACTTTCCCAGATGCAGCAGCACATGACAGTACTTTGGGTGGCTGGGACAGCAATGAGACATGAAGTAGAGACGGAAAAGAGAAAGCTCAGAATAGTCTTATTTATACTTTGAGGCCAAAAGATGGGCTAATTCGAAAGACCCTAATCCTACTAGTATAGGAGGAAGGATCATCTTGTCTCTTGTTTGCTCTTTCAGGTTATACCATAACTTGAACAGATTAATTACAGTGTTTCAAAATGTCACAAATTTCAGCCTGTCCTTATAAGTCAAGCAATCAACATTTTAATTGCCTGTGAAGTTTTTGACATTTGACCATAAGCTGTTTTTCACCAGAGGTCCATGATATGGGGTATCCTTTGCTTCATTACAAACTCAGCCCCAGCTTCCCTATGTCCCTTTAAACATCAGACGGCAGCTCACTAATTCTCTTATCTTCCTGCCTGGTGTCCCTTTCCCCTTCCATTTCATGGGCAGTAAGAACAAGCCCTTGGCCAAGTTGTGGCTCAGAGGCGGCTGCTGAAGCCCTAGGCAAGCATCCTAGGGAAGGGCAATGTGCATCTCAAAAAGTCATTGCCTCCTGCCTGCCTCCTCTTCACTCAGCCCTGCTGAGCCTGAGGAAGAACATGTTACTCAGCCCTGAGAGCCTTTCTCAGAGGGCACGAACCAAGGGAGTGCTCTGCTGAACACAGGCAGGCAACTCGCACAAAGAGATAGGTCAACAGCAGCCTCTAGAGGATCCATGCTCTGACCTCTGCTGCGGTGCTCGCACTGCGCAAACCATGGGTGTGAGTCAGCATCATAATCCTGGGGTCACCAAAGACCAGCAAATGTTGCCTGCAGAAAGCCTGGCTCTCGGTCCTGCTGGGATCACTGCCTACAATTCTCCTCTCAGTTTACTGGTGTAAATCGGAAGTGACCTGTCACCGAGCACTGGCACAGCCAACAGTAAGTCCTACAGGTCCTATTGCTACCTGCTCTAATACGTCCTCAGTTCTCGCTCCATCCTTCATCATCTTATTGTGAATTCTGCCTATTTTTGGAGCACACAGACTAGCTGCTCAGGGCAAACTCTGCTCCTTTCTTCCCATTTCTCAGCTGCCAGATGCTGCTGACACAGCCAGAGGTCCTTCCTAGCTGTAGTAATGTGGCCTTTAAACTCTAAACCAGGCTTTGCACAACAATTAATTACCTTCTAACACAAAATCAATTGGCACCTTTATTTTGCTCTGAACAGCAGTGATGGATAAGGCAAAGTTTCATCTTCTCTGTGTTAAATAAACTTTTTCCTGGTATGTTCTTGGCAAGGGACAAATCTGCACATGCTCCTTCTAATCACTGCAGAGCCTGGGAAAGATCATGGTTTAGGGCAGATGATGAAGAAACTCTGCTGGAGCTCCTCACATAACAAGGACTTCAAATTGCCACAGATCTATTGTTGTCTAAGGTAAATAAATTGACCACGTATTTTTCTCATACAGAGCTCAAACACTGCTGGGGAAAAGGGGTTCAAATATTGCCTATCTTTTATAGATTTATGTACTAAATGTTTATACTCATAAACATACAGAAAAGTTATATTATGGATGTGCCACTGCACTTGCATAGCTAAAGGCCAGGGCTGAGTTTTGTGGTTAAATTTAGGGTTCAAACTGTTCTTTACATAGGAAGGAGGCTTCAAAGAAAGTCTTTTCAAGGAATACACAACTCTAATGATTAATGAACTGCTGTATTAATTTTAAGACAAGTACTTAAAGAAATGTAGCATTTCAGGCCATTTTGTTCTCCTGAATGCGTAGATTAGCAGAGATTCTCCAGATTTCCCTCGGAGTTAAAACCATATGAAAGTTGGTACTTTGGCAACATTTGCAGACTCACTCTTTAGGTTGCTGCTCCTGGATTTTGTCCCCCTCCTGAGGTTTCCTTTTTGTCAGGGTTTGATAACTATCTAGCTGAAGCTTATGAAGACTGCTCTCTCTCTAAAGGGATGCTGCAGCCCAGCAGCTTCTGGGGCTCTGTGCTCGCTTCTTGCCGCGGTTGAGGTCAGAGGCTCTCTGCCCACCGCTGGCCCCTGGGAGGGTGGCTGCAGTCGCACTGGAGCGAGCAGGGATGTGGTGGCTGCTGACTTTGCTCTCCCTGGGACCAGGGGAGGCAGAGAGCAGCTCCTGCCCGGGAGGACGCAGCAGGACCAGCCTCATGCTTCACTTCACTGTCAGGAGGACCAAGACTCCTCCAGAGCCCGGCAGCCTGTTCTAGGGCACGAAGACACCCCGGTTTCTGCAGCCAGTGCCACATGGGAGCAATCTGTCAGCTCTTGACTTCCACAGCCAGGTTGCAGCTGGGACAGGCAAGGGCACAAGTCCCAGCTGAGATCTGAGATCAGACCTCAAGTGGTACCCATGGTGCTGCCTTCCCTCCCTTTGCTTTTGTGCTATGCAGACATAAAACAGTCTCCCTGAAGCAGTGCCCTGGGAGTGCTGATGCTAGGAACAGGCGAGCCACGCAGGTGATGGAGCCCTGAGTCCAGTCCGGGGAGGACCAGCAGCTGCATGTTTTCGTACCCAGCTGGCCAGCAACCAAACCTGCCTGCCTGCACCCTCTCACCCATGGTGCTGGATTATCACAAGGGAAACCAGGACAAATCACCGGTTCCGGGACCCTCTGCAGATTGCAGCGTGGAGGTGAGGACTCTCCTCGGATCCATCAGCCCTGCAGGCTCTGATTTAGCACAGCCACATGGTTGTCCCAGAAAGTTCCATGGTGAGTCATGCCTGAAGAGGGCTAAAATTCACATACTGGGCAGGTTGCCCAAGCCTACCAGCTGGTTCATGCTCAGGAATAGCCCAGTCCTTGCAACAGAGGGCAGGGAGAGGTATCTGAAAGGGACACCTGCAATTGTGACAAGGAACAGGAAAGAGAAGAGAGGTTCAGCATCAGTTCACCTCCAGCAAGGGTTTGGTTCTAGCATTACACAGGTGCAGCTGAGATAACATCCAGGGCCAGGTCAGGTCAGGAAGAAGCACTGTTCCCTCAGGGCAGTGACAGGAGGACACTCATCAGCATCCCCCTTGCAGAGTCCTGCAGCAGCCAGCAAGGTCGGTGCTGACAAGGGACAAGTTGAGGACACACACTGACCCCACAGCATCACGGGAGGAAAGCATGAAGGAGCAGACCGTGCTTTGTGCAAATGGGATTTTCAGGGAGTTTGGCTTGTGAATACCAACAAACTTCTGCTTGGTTTGTTTAGAATGAGATTTTTCAAGAATTTCCAACTAGACTAAAGCGATCTGAGTTTCCACAGGGTCGGCAAAAGTTGCTTTATCCCTAATACCCAGGTACCACGGGACTTTCTTAAAAAGAGTAGCATGCAAAAGAATTCATTTTTCTTTCTCTGGCCCCGTTTTCAAGAACAGCTGAACTGTTTTGTTTTTTTTTAATGAAACTTTCAAAACAAACATATAAACACTCATCTAGGGGACGATGGTTGGCATGGGAAACATCAGCCCAATCTATCAAAGTGTGACAAAAGTGCATGCCACTGAAAGCAGGAGAATCGCACAGCACCAGTAGTACCAGATCCATCTGTAACATAGCTACAGATCGGTTAGTTATTTTGGCTGAAGACAACTTTCTCCCCCTGAAAATATATATGTAAACAGTCAATGTTTGCAAAGCTGTCAAATTGCTTCAGTCAAAAGATGAAGTTTTAAAAATGCCCTGAAGATCTAAAATTTTACAGTTTTTCTGCACAGCAGGTTTTTCCTGCAGCTCCATCCCTTCATTTTTAAGCTGTTTAAAAAAACAAATGTTAAAAAAACACCCCAACATCACACAAATTACACATTCCCTGGCATGTTCCAGTGAAATATTCTTTTCAACCTAAAATTATGGCTTTATTGGCCCAAGAAATGCAAAATCCTAATTGCTTGCCCAGCTCTGGACAGGAATACACTGTGAGTGGAACCTTGCCCTGAAGAGTATATTTATTGGACTTCAGCAGCTCGTGTGTGTTTGGGCACTGGAGACTGTCAATGCACGGAATCAAAAGTAATACGAGGTTAGCTGCACTACTTACTAAACTGGAAAAAAAATAAATACATCTTTTCCAAAGGAGACCGAACAGCCCCCGGGTGCTGACACTGTATTCTAGCAGTGGTGATGACTGCAGTTAATTTGTAAATGTCTAATGAGCCACTTCTCCTTCCACTATCAACCCAGTGGAGAAAGAGGCTGTTGTCGGGGCTCTGTATTGCCGTGATATTTCCAAGTCCGCACACTATGCTTTGAGACCATTTTTCTCCACATTTGCCAGAGGCTCTCTTCAGCACTCCAAAATACTATGAAGCACTCTGAGTTAATTTCTGAATTTTATTTTCTAAAATCACAGCATTTTGATTGACTAAATAGCAATTAGCATCAGAGTTGTTATTATTTTATATACTGCCAGTAGAAACATTTAAGTCAATAAGCATCAGATTTGTGAAAAATGAATAAAACCTGGCCCTTTCCAAGCATAATTAGACTTGCGGAATGGTGTTGCTTTTATCTGTAGGTCAGTACAAATATTAGCAATTTGGCTAAGTCTTTTATTTTCATTTCTGAAAAAAAAATCTTTTTAGCCCTAGTCAGCTACATACTCCAGAAACAATCTTCTGGTTATGTTAGCACAACCCCATGAAGCCCAGGCTGCAAGGACTTTAGGAATTAGAAGTAACACTGAGGAAGCCTAAATAAATTTGCATAAAGCTGGATGCAGCTCGCTCCTTTGTCCCCAAGGGCCGTACACTTCTCCCCTGGAGTGCTGCAGTGTTTTCCTGGGACCAGCTGCAACTTCAATCCTCAGCTAAACAGAGACGTTCTCAGTGTCCATCATATCTTTTCAGAACAAAGCTTGCTATGGCAGAGGACGCTGGTGGCTCTTGCACAGGTGTGAACCACCTCCAAATCCCAGGAGTCCAGGAAAGGATGGTGGGAGAGATGATGCCCACCATCTCTGCCTCCTCTCCCAGGAGTGGGGAACAAACAACACCTTTGCCTGCCTGCCACCATAACTTCTTGGCATCATGGGACTCCAGGAAGAGGAGATGATTTAATCTCGTGCCCTTGATCAATACCTCTTCAGTACAGATGGAAACAATTCATTGCTTCATTTCTATTATCCAGTTTTAATTCTGAATGTGCTGTAAGTGGTGGTAGAAGGACTGGCATGAGAACTCACGTTGCAGGTGCATGCCTCCAGCCAACCAGCAGATCAAGGAAGGCGCTCGCTCCCTCTCCAGAGCATCTCTCCACCAAGTGTTTAGCAAGATATCTTCTGTCACTGTGGGGGTCTTTTCCTCCCACAGGCACTCACAGACAGCCCCCTCCCTTCACCAGGGTAGGTCCAACTCATGCAAAGAAGTCATGCTGAAACCACCTATCTCCTGATCACTAGCGGAAACCACTACTTCTCCACAAGGACAGTGGAACTACCTAGAGGTCATGATGACCTCAAGAGCCTGTGGAAAAGTGGCCCAAAGGAAGATTGTTTATGCAGGAGGGGGCAACACCTGAGGTGAAGCAACCAGGCTTGGGCAGAGCCATGAAATACCCCAGGTCTGGGTTGTGAGGCCAAAGTCCTCCTCCCGGACCCTCTCTGTCTCTGGGCTGAGCACCACTGAGCACTGAAGACAGCTACTGTTGCACTAGCTGTCCACTACCTACACATCTGCACTGGAGCCAAAACGTCTTCTCATCCTCGGAAGGTGGTTGGCAGAAGCTGTCCCTGCGCAGTGACTGCTTCGTGTCAGCGGAGCCCAGGTGACCAGCTCACCTAGACATGTCTAAACCAGAGCCCAGGGAGATGAATCACATGGAGACACAGCTACCTGAGGAGGTTCAAAGTTTTCTTGTGATACCCACAGTTCAAGACAGCCCCAATTTCTAAACCCCGAAGCTGCTGCTCACATCAGCTCTTCCCACTCAGAGCTGATGGGACAGCACCTGGGGAACAAGAGCAGCAAGGAAATGGTTAAAAAAGCGCCCACATATTGAACTGAAGTGCTTTATTCAACCACAGCTCCTATTTTCCTTGATTAGGAGCCATGACTTTGGTAATTATCAGTTATGTCTGTAACTCCTGCCCACAGAAAACTTTTAATTCACAGGCAACCTGAGCCTTCTCAGCTTTGCCGTGGCATCAGAAATGAAGATTTCCCATATTTGATAGAGAAAGGTCAGCTCAGTCTCTCGTGTCCCAAACAGGAAAATCCAGCCACAAAGTGTTTCCCCCTGCTTTTTAGTGGCGGGTTTTTTGTTTCTCAAGATGTGCAGCCCTGCGTAACACGTCAAGAATATTTTTTAGGTTTCTTATGGAACCACCTGGGTTTATCTTATTAAGCACAAGAGGGAGTTTGATTACACAACTTGATTACACAACTGAGGGCACATCGCTTGGCTAAATGTTACTCTTCTGGTGCAAAAACAGGCAAAGAATGGGAACAGAAAGTCTGTTTTTGCATGAGCCCCTTTGCCAAGAGAGAAAAGACATTAAATTTGGTGCCACTGCTCTAACACAGAAGAGAAAAGCCTTGAATGGCCCCAGACTGGCCAGGATGGGATTGCTATGGGCAGAGCATGTGGGAGGCAGGCTGGGGACACATAATGCAGTCATTGCACATCTATCTGCACAGGAAGGTTTATAGGGTAATAACGTGTGGTATCACCATGCTGGTAAGCCAAAATGCCTGAGTAAGCGAGCTGCTATGTAATGATTGTGTTATTGCTGTTGATGAATTGGAGTGAGAGCCAGGCCCAGGAACCTCGCTGGCATCCTGCAGGAGCGACGATCATCCCAGATGGTAGAGTCGGGCAGATGGCAGCAAAAAATCAGTTGTGAATAATCTGCAAACAGATCCTCCTCGATGGGCTGCCTGCTCTTTGCAGTCAGGTCACTAACACCACACGGTTGTTGCCTTCACAGAAGAAGGAAACACCCAAAGAGGGTAAAATTCAGGGCAAAGATGCTGCAGCCCAGCACAGACGCATGCTGGGGAAGGACGTGCCCAGCAGGAGCCCAGCAGCTCTTTGAGTGAAGCCCTGGTGCTGTTGCCAGAAAAGGGCTGTTCCTGCCCCCCAAATGAAGCGCCCAGCTGGGGGACAGGCACAAAGTGTTGTGATCGGGACAGTCAGAAGCAAGTCACCTATAGCAAATAATCGTGGTCGCTGGTTTGCTGTGGGCCACAGCCAGAGACCAGAGTGCTGCCCTCCCACCGCTCCTCCTCTAGGGAACGTGCTGCCCATGGTCCCTGGTTATTACCTTCTTGCTGACATGGATCCAATTACTTGCTCATTAGTAGTCCAGCAGCAGTCAGAATAAGGGACAGTGCTGACAAAGCTCGGGGACAGCAGAGGTCTTGCTCAGACTGCAAAGGGACACCACAAAGCTGCTACACAGATCAATGTCTCCCAGTACTAGGTGCCAAGCCTCAGACATAACCGCAGGTCAAGGGGGGACCAGCTTGTGCCAGGGGCTTTCTCACACATCCTTGCCTCTCCTTTGCTTGCTTAGGTGTGATGCTGCTCACTGTGGCTTTGGTGTTTATCTCACATCCCCCTTTATGGGAAACATTACTACGAACTGGTATATTTAGTGGTTGCCTTCATGCCTTGAGACACCACGTCCTTCCCTGGTTCTCCATGTAACTGCAGCTGAGCAGCAGCCTGGAGCTCCTCAGAGATGACCGTCAAATATACACTGTACTGTGCCAAAACCCGATGCATCAGGGGTAGAATGTACAAAGAGGTGGTTCACAAATGGGTTCATAATTCCTTGGAAGAAAGGCCCAAGTTTAGTCAGAGCTTCTCCAGCACCCTGTGGATGTGCATAGCCTGGGGCTCCTTCTTGTACCTTGTGCACTTTTTGTCACCCTTCTCCATGGCCACAGCAGCCAGATCCCTCCATTGCATCTCAGGACCCTGCTCTACCACCCAAAACCGCACAGCACTCCCAGCGTGTGCTGCAGGGTCCTCCTTCCCAGTGGCACGACAGCCTTCCCAAGATCATTTGGAGAAGCCTTCACATCCGTAAATGGCCTTTCTCCAGCCATGCTGGAGGAATGGTCTCAGATGTCACTGTGCAAATAGCTATTTGTATGTTAGAAAAAAACAAAAACAAAAACAAAAACAAAAACAAAAACAAAAACAAAAACAAAAAAAACAAACAACCACAACTTATTTCCAAAGGGGAAAAATAAAGGGTTGAGCTATAAATTTTTCCACCAGGGAAGTGCCATTTTCCCTTGGAAGCTGCAGACCTTTCAACTTTAAAACAAGGTCCAGCAACTGAATCCCAAACTTTTTAATTCAGAAACACAGCTAAAGTGCTGCACAGGAGCATTCCCAGGGTGCCTCCAGCCCTCCCCCTCCTTTGGGTTTTTTTGGGGCACTCACTTTGGAGCAGGTTTACACCTCTTAACGCTCACAGAGGCCACTGTGTCAGACATTGGTTGACTCGACACACTTTGGAGGAGAGTTTCAGTGACTCCTAGAAGCTGCAGGTTAGTCAACAAGTCTTGTCATTAGAGGAGACCGAGAGCATGGATTGGTGAAATTACAATTCCCATAAGGCACAGCAGCACTATTTTGTAATAAAAACTCTCCTTTCCACTCAGATATTTAAATTTTGCAAGGAAAGTTCTTAAGCTTCAGTTTCTTACTGGAGTTCGGGCAGTCCTCCCTCACCTGTGTTTTCCTGCTTTCTCCATCAGTTCTTCTGCATGGACTGTGCAGCCTGTCTGTGTGGATTTGACAGCCTGCTGGATGTCAGCATGAGCATCCTGGAGCTGGTGAACAACCGGCAGAGTCTGTCAGGCCATGTTTGTCTGCCTGGTGGCTTGAAGGCTGCCCCAGGCATGTGCACAGGAGGCCTGTTACGTTCAGTTCCTCAAATACCCATTTTCAAATGAAATATCCACTTCTTCTTCCTGCCCTCCACGGACAGCATCAAGAAGGGAGACAGGGTAGTCATCCTGCCAGGATGTCGCTTCAGTCCATCTTGTGCCAAGGGGACAATTGCAACCCCCCCATGAACCAAGCCCTCCTTTGCCTATGTCCTGGCAGTCTCCTCAGGGGACACGGACATTGCCACAGGTCTTCTTCACTGTGTAGGCTTCCAAGCCCAGCAGTTCATGAGCAGGATGGGGTAACTAATGTGCCTCACAGCCTGGTGCCTCTGTGAAGCTCTGCACCAGGACAGCACCTAATTGTTCCCCAAATCCTGCTTTGCGTCTGACATTGACACCTCCACAGTATCGCATGCTATAAACCATTCCAGGTTTTCATCTGCGGAAGAGAAGGAGCTCCCTGACATCTGTTCTAGAGAGCTGCGGGAAGCCAATTATCCTTGAAGGCAAACTGTCCGCAGATAATTGGAAATATAGACTTTTAACTGATGGAGTGTTGACTAAACTCCAGCTATTGCTTCGCATGTGTCACATTGAATCTCTGAAGCTTCTTATAATGTTTAGCAGGTGCATTATCATGTCACATCCAGACAGGTGCCACGGCGCTGCACCTAATTGGAAACCTGGTTCTCAGCATCCCTCCCACAACTGCTTCTGCATGAGTGTAACTGGAGGAATCTTACTCCCTTCCCACCCCAGGCTAAAGACAGACCATGGGGGCTGTTGTTTGTGGAGACAGCTGCAGCGGAGCATGGGACGGTTCCACACTCAGCTGCAGAACAGGAAGCAGCTTTTTAAGAGCTATGCCAGTTTGCGAATGGGATGGAGGACGAAGGAGACCAGCCCATGCCACAAACCTCCTGTCCTGAGTCCATGCTCTGCCGCTTAACCTGCCTTGGGGAGTTCAAGGGGGAGACTGTACTCTCCTCTCTCCTTGATACCTTTGCTCTGCCCGTGTGCTAGAGGTCTCCAGGGACAGAATCACAGAATGGCGAGGGTTGGAAGGGACCTCTTGGAGATCATCCCGTCCCACCCCCTGCCAGAGCAGGATCACCTACAGCAGTTGCACAGGACGGCGTCCAGGCGGGTTTGGAATGTCTCCAGAGTGGGAGACTCCCCCACCCCTCTGGGCATCCTGTGCCAGTGTCTGCCACCCTCAAAGGAAAGAAGTCCCTCCTCATGTTCAGATGGAACTTCCTATGTTCAAGTTTGTGCCCGTTACCTCTTGTCCTGTCACTGGGCACCACTGAAAAAAAGACTGGTCCCATGCTCCTGGCACAACAGGCTCCTGTGGGAAGGCAAGCAATAGCTTTGCTGTTTTCTTGTGCCAGGGGCATGTCGGTCGTTGGGGAAAGGCCATCTCTTCTGTGAGGGAAACTGTGCCACTTCCAGTTGCTGAACCCTCTACCAAGGTAACGGAGAACTTGGGATCCAATAGCTTGCTACAGCAAAAGGAAACCTGCTCCCCCCGGCACACCTACCCACCCAGCCATGGCCACACAGGAAGGCGGAGGCTTAGCCCCGGCCTCTTCTGCAGAGTCAGCACCGATTCTTGCACGGAGATGGAACCAGTATGCTTTTCAGAATGCAGGAATTCAGAGTACTAAGTCCCACCTAGTCACTAATTGCCCAGCCAACAGCCTAACTCGTGTTTTACTTCACCATAATGCAATGGACAATTGCAGTCAAAGAGAAGACCTGTTTTTCCTGGTATAATCCTCCAGTCTTGTGCCTGTCTTCAAAAATCCCACAGGTCTCCCAGGTCAGGGTATGGGCATTATGTGGTTTTACCCAACAGACAACAACCTCTGCAAAAATATCAGTGACAGCTCCAACCAGCATCTGCTCTTCAACGTCTAGTGATGGAAGCATCATATTGCTGCAGTGCAGCCCATTGAGACAAACTCTAGCCACAGGGATGTCCCCAAGGACAGGAGGAAACCCTCCAGGGATATCTGGGGCTTTTCATTAGCCCTTTAATGCTCTCCAGTTCTTGGGCAGCTTGCATCAATCAGTTGGTTAGTTCTCATTAAGAAAAAAAAAAAAAATATTTTCCAGGACATATTCTTGCATCCTAGCTCCTTCCTGGAGGAAATAGGAAATCCCACAGCAGAAGCTGTTCATCTGTATGTAGACCTGCACAGGGCTGCGTGGGCGGCTGCTTTTTCCCGCAGAGCTGGTGGGAAGGGCTGCAGCGAGGTCATTGTATTGACAGTCAGAGCTTTGCTGCTCTCCCGGCAGCGTAGCCCATTTGTGTTGTTAATTAATGGTTTTGCTGGGGAAGATAAATGCTCCAGCTTTATTGTGAAACAGAAGTAAATTTTTAATAAGGTCCAATTAGTGGCAGTTTCCAGTGGCAGGCAGCTCTGCACCTTCCCAGCAGCCTCCCAAGGAGGAGGTAGGAGCAGCCCCTTCATTAAGGCCCCTGGACCAGCAAGTCCCTGCAGGGTCTTTCTGGTGAGGTAACAGTCTCTGCAGCAACCTGTAGATGTGCATGAGTGCTCACGTGTGTAACACCTTCCCCATGGGCCAGCTGGGAGCCTGGGGACAGGAGAAGAGCATGTCTCAGTGGCAAACATACAGGGATGTACCGCTGGTATCCTGGTCAAGCAGCATCTGCCCAGACACCTCTGAACCAGCATCCCAAGAAAAGACCTTGGTGTAGTCAACTTCACATAATACCATAAACTTCCAGCACACAGAAACCAACCGCAGGAGGTTGGTTAGGTAGAAATCCTCTATGGATGAGCCAGCCGGGTGTGGGCATCTTTTGTTATCTGCAGACAACCTGGCACAGTAGCACTGACAGAGGTGTGCCAAAAATCTCCAGCTTTGAGAGTGAATGGTGGTCATTTTACTCTGGACAAAGTCATATTTCAAGTCAACTGCTGAGTCAGCACCCAAGGGAAGAGAAGGGCAATGAGGATGTCTGCACCATTTTCAAGGGACCATCTCAGAAAGTCATAAGTAGACAAAGCTTTTCCAAAGTATTTGCAATGCTCTGCTAGTGCTGGGAAGGTTGCTTTGGCAAGGGAGGGAGGTGGAACTGCAGATCCAGTGACCTCTACAACCTGCACTTTCTTCGGCTGCATCAGCATGCAACAGCAGGAGTAGACCAGGCTCAAAGCATTGCGCAGGACCTCACCCCCCAGCATGGGGTTGCCAGGGCAGAGCTGCAGGCCATCTCTGACACAGGGCAAGCCAGCTGCTTTGAAGGAGGGGCACAGAGAAGCCCCACATCAGGACCCACATTTTAATAAAGTTTTTATTAGAGACCTTCAGCTAAGACCTGACTGTACTGATTAACATCAGCTGCATCACAGAATGACTCAGTCAGGAAGGGACATCGGGAGTCGTCTAGTCCATCTCCAGACTCGGATCCTGTATCAGACCAGGCTGCTCAGGTCCATCTTCTCTGAAGAAGGAGGTAGCATGATCTGCTCAGATGCCTATTCTAACACTTTGCTGTCTTTACACAGAAGATTTCTTTTCTTATATGCAGTCAGAACCTCCCCTATTTCAGACTTTAACCACTGTTTCTTATTTTCCCACCAAAACCTCAGTAAAGAGCCTGTTTCTGACCTCTCAATACCTACGTATAAGTACTGGAAGGTTGCTATTTAAGTTCACTCTTCTCCTTCCCAGGCTGAACAAGTGAGTTTCCACAGCCTCTCCTTGCACATCACATGTGCACCAACCCTGTGACCAACAGAAAGACACCACCTTACATCCTTACACGCATCCTTTTTTGTCCCATGGACTCATAGGGGTTGAGATTTCCCAAGAGATCCTCAACTTAGTCCTCCTCCACTACTGATAGTTGCTCTCCTCCTTGAAGCTTTTCTCTAAGCCCAAAGGTCTGAGACAGTGTCAGTGGAGAAGACAAAAAGAGACACTGAGCTCCTCCACCTTCTCTGCACCTGTTATTATTGAATCACATTCTTTTCATTCAGCAGCATGTCCACAGTTTCCTTATTAATTATTTTTGCTGCTAACACACTAGTACTTATTGCCCTTGATATCATCCTCCAATTGAGCTTTGGCCTTCCCAACACCATCCCTGTATGGCAGGGCAATATTTTTTTTTCTATCCATCCTATATCACCTTCTCTACTTGCGCACCCTTTTAGCACCGGAGTTCAGCCATGATTTCCCTGTTCAACCAAGCTTCCTCTTAGCCTTAGTAACATTTCATTCACTGACTTTGACACCTGAGCTGCAGATGATCAACTTTTATCTGACCAGTCCTCTTCCACTGGCAACCACCTGAGCTTGACACAAGTACTGCTGGTCTCTTGGCAATTCTTGCTCAGCACAAGTACCGGCTGCTCATGTTTGCTGTGGGCTTAGTGAAACTTTTCAAGATGCCCTATTATTTAAAAAATAAATAAACTCCATTTATAGCATTTACTTTGCAAGGCTGGAAGCTAATGTCCTAGGTTAGGGAAGGTACCCCCTGTCCCCTCTTATCCCACCAGCATCCTTAGCTGGCCTTGATCTTTAGCATCATTGCTATTCTTAACATCTTTCCACTCCATGCCATACTGCCACCCCCACTCTCAAAATGCCACAAAACTCGGTGAAATGTCAAAAACCAGCTGACACTTCAGGACTGCCCACTGGTCCCTTCCACACACTGCTTCTTCTGTCCTCCGTCTGCCAACAGAAGACGTTCTCCCCCTGCAGTGCTCTGCACAGGCTCTCCTCCGTCCAGCCCAGCCTTCCCTCTTGCAGTGCCTTGGCTTCCCCAGGCAGGGGGCATGACCCACTGTTTTAGAGAGCTGAGGTACCTGGACTAAGCAGCTTTCAACCTTTTTGGCTTTCAGCCTTCTACAAGCATGCTTTCCCACTTGGTTATGCGGCCAGTTTCAGGTTTTCTGTGCTTACTCAGTACTCACAGGTCCCAGGGGTCTGTAGATCCAGATGACAGCTAGTGCACCATGGGACATCATCTGACAAAGAGGAGCCTAGCTTCATCCCACCCCGCAAAACAGGAAACAGAAGTCCAAAGGAAGCATGAGCACCAGCGGTAACTGTTCTCTCTTCAAGTTTCATTTGCTAATTATCCCAGCATCCCTGAAGATGTTTAATGTCTTCTCCTTATTACACAACAAAAACACAATATGGGTTTGCAAACTATATTCTGTGTAAATATAACAACTTTTCTATCAGCACACTTCAAGCCAGGCTCAGTTATAAACACAAACACACACATACCTCTCTAGTAGAGCTTTAAGAGCTTCAAGGTAGAGCTGCTTCAGTTGACAGAATCCGCTAAGCATTGCATCTCCAGCTGCAGTTACCCTCCTGTATTAGATGAGAGTGGGAAAAACACCCTCCCCCTAAATGAGGAAAACATGGTTCCTGGGGGAAAATTCTTCCAGGCTGCTGCAGGTGGCCAGCTGAAGCCCAGAAGCCTGTGATTATTAAAAAGACATTTTCTCAAAGTAGAGCTGCTCCTTTTGAGCAAAGCCTTGTGTATAGTACAGGCTTCTACCTGGGAGCCGGATACCTTTAATTCTCTTTCTCAGTGGATGAATGTCCTCATGCCAAGCCCTAAGACGGCACTTTCTACTTCTCTGCCTTCCTTCACCAGCTGTTGCACCGCCTGCTTTGACACAGACAGGGGTATATGAGAAACCAGAAGGGCACAACAAAGTCCCGATGCCTGTGTTTAATACCTAAACTGAGCAATATAGGCTCAGCTGTCTTTGCACAGTGGGTCTGGGAAGGGCTTTGCAGCTTTGGAGTACTCAAACTGGAGACTCTCCTTGTAAAGGAGCTTGAACACCTTACAAGGTGTTTGAATGATACCACTCGATACTTTTTTTTCTTTATAGTACTGGAACCATCCATGTTATAACCACAGAAACTATTTATAATCCTACTAACTAGATCCATGTTGAAGCCCCTTCACACTTGCTAAGCCCTTGGCTTCAGCAATTTTCTGTGGCAGAGTTTGTCCATTGAATGGAAAATTTCTCAACAATTTTTCATTTGAAACTTCATAATTCTTTGAAGAACCTGTTGTTTTGTTTCAGAAAATGATGAAAACAATCTCCTTTCCTCTCATCCTACTAATCAGAAACTGTAAATAAGTTATCTTTAACTGCAAAATAAATTCTTCCCTCCTAGAACAAGGCTGATTAATGCCACTCTATGGGAGGTTTGAATTGTGTGAGCTATCCCATTAATAAGTTAATTTCAGCCAAAGCAATGACAAACACAGGCACTGGTATTCCTGTCAAGGGAACTCTTTTTTTGTTTAACTTCATCAGGTGCGGATGACCAGACCTAGTTAACGACGGCATCGTCTGGGCCTTCATAACTCTGCAGGGGGAAAGAAAGGATCAGAGAGGGGAGGATGTTCAGCAAGTCAGGATCACAAGCAGGCTTAGAGAACTGATCTCTCACTTTCCATTTTGGTGCCGGGACCTCAGGGGTGGGAGGACAAGTTGGGAAGGAGGGTTGTTGCAATATGAACTGCCACACACAAAAAGCTGTTTTCCCCCAGAGTACACCAGAACTTTAGTGGTCTCCTGTAGCTTCAGTGAACTTTATTTAGAAACAAGTTTAAGTACACAAAGCACAGAGGAAAGACTGAGTGTCCAGCCAGCAGCTCCCTCATTCCCTTCAGCAGAGTATCTGCAGCGTTAATGGATGTTGTATACCAGGACAGAGCCCCAAACACCATTTGTAGTCAAGAAATTAATTGCCTGGCTGTTGGCTGTCTATATGTTGTTATAGGAATGTTTTTACACTTGAAGCTCCCTGAAGGCCTCTATAAGTATTCTGCTCATAAATACTATTATAGCTGAGCTCTTGCTAGAAACAGCCATATATTATGGGATATTGCAGTCTCATCACCATACCAAAGTCACTGCAAAATCCAATAGATCAAAAGCAGAGAGTTATCACCTGAGCACTCACCCTGGTGGGAAGTTCAGCACCTGAATACTGAAGATGCAGGCAGTTCTGAAAGGCTTCCCCGCAGGATTTTGAGGGTGGCACCTCCTTTTCTGGGCCACTCCATATGAATGTAGGAAAGCTGAGCACCTTATTTCTTGCAGCCTTACTGAATGGACCCTCGTCACGAAAAGAAAAATTGCCTCCTGGAGGAATCGTAGGCTGATTAGGTGGAGCTCATACTGCTAATAAAGCAGGTAAACTTAGGCAAAGAGAGGGTCAGCTCATCCCTTCTGGAGGCTTCTTAACAATATCCCACTGTATTAAAGAGATCGATCCTATAATAACCTTCCGCCCAACATGACAAAATGCATTCAGGTGCTCACTCTCACAGTTACCACCCTCTCCTGCTAGATGGGCCTTTCAGGCTGCTCTGAAGCCAAAAGATGCAAGCTGGGTTTTGCAGACCAAAGCTCTACCTGGAAACTAGTAACTATAGATGAAGTGAAGTCCTCAGACAGCACAATGAAACCATCACCAGCTTCCATTCAGGTGCAAAACAAGGCACAGAGGCTTTGTGGGGAAAGTCCCCACAAAGAAGCTACTTTGGGAAAGTCCGCACCCTGCTGGGATCTGGCCAGAGACCTGACTGCCTATATTAAAGAGATAGTTGTCTTCCTGTGAAGATCTTTGTCCTAGGTCTGCCCTGGAGAGGTGGGCTGGAAAGCCATAAACAGCTTTAAGTTTGGCCAAGAGCCTGAGGGCTAAAGATGTCTTCGTGGGATGGTCTGTGTCAGGGTTATTGTGGAGACAGGTCCAAGCTTCCAGCCTAGATGAGTACCTCTGATACAGATGTCTGCATCCCTGCTCCTCAGTTCACCTCTGTTCCCTGAAGATGTTCTGTTTTCTGCAAAATTTAACTGCTCAAGAGCATCCAAACCTTGATCAAGACATGGTCTCATCTCTGAGCCGGATGCAGGGCTTTTCAGGTTGGTTCCTGCTGAACCAGAGCTCAGGCACGCACCTGGTTTAATGCATGTGCTGGCATCTCCCAGGCCTGCAACAGAGACACCGCCAATGGCATAGAGGACAAGCCCCACTCTGCGGTATCTGTTCAGCCTTAAGTCCGCTTCTCCCTTGAGATGCTTTGCCTCTAGGACGGGCTGTAGTTAAAGAGATTAAAGCAAACGCTGGCTTCTTTGCTGTTTGCCACAGCTCATTAGATAACTATTAGAAAACAGCTCATTAGAATTTAGAAAATGCTGCATTGCTGGTTTTTTAAATGTTTGCTCATATGTAACACAAAAAGGAGTTAGAAGACAATGATAAGCTTGGAAGCACGTGGCTCCTACATAACAGTAGTTTCTTGTCATTGTTCACTCTTTCCAAACTGGGAACTTTTCCAGCCCTGTCCTGAAGAACACAGGAATGAAAAACATCTCAAAAAGAAGAGTACAGGTTGCACGTTTCAGGTTCTGCATGTCTACTTGGGAGCCTCAGACTCTCCAGATGCTAGGGATGTAGGGAGAATCTTTCCTATGACGGAAACTAGCTGCACATCAGCTGTGTCGGGGCATGTGGGTTATTCAACCTGCCCACGCAACCATGCAAATGGCCAGGCTCTGGCAGTAATAATCCTGCCACTGCTGCACACAGAGAGCCCGAGTAATGCATGTCACAGTTACTTTTGTTCCCCACAGTCATCACAGTCAGGTGCAAGGCTGAGCCCCGTTAGTCCACCCATACTTACCAAGAACTACATTTGTGCAAGTTCTCCTCTGTTCCTACCATTGTCCCCTTCTTATGCTGAGGTTGCCCATCTACAGAAAAGGATAGTATTGAGTTTGGACACAGTCCCAGAGAATAGCAGAACTCCCAGAAATTGAGGTTTTGTTGGACTGTTTGTTGGAGGAGTGGGCAGGTAGGACTAACATAGGTGTCAGGTCCTTGAGGATTCTCCTGGCCTGGCCATGCTGAGACCACTGCATGGTGGGACAGTAACGTACCTCATCACACACACTCAGGAGACATGCTCTCAGCTAGCCACTGTTGTTATGTGATGAGTGTCCTTCAGGCAAGGTCTGTCCTTCTGACACAGGTCCTCAGAGGGGATTTCGTCGCAAGTGCCCAAACCATCCCTACCCTCTGGGCTGGTACAAGCGCACCACCACTGGACGTTGCTGTTCAGGGCAGGGTGCCGAGGGCTTACAGGATGCCCATTAACCTTTTTAATATTCACCCAAAGGAGAGCAGTCTCCCAAACGGGGAAAACCCCTGATGCAGCAGAGTCAACAGGCTCTTGTTGATCTGCCAGGAGTATGAATTGTGGTAGATGCATCCCGTTCTGGACACATCTGGCAGATGTGTGTCTGGAGCAGCAGTCCCTGTGGACAATCACCACAGCCAGTTCTGGCCACCCTCCAAAACAAATCCAGACCACCTGAAGGAGAGCAGGACACATTGGCACTTTAAGATTGCACAGGCAGGGCAGGATTTATTTCCTGGAAGAGGCAGCCTGCTGCCGGTAACCCCCTGATGACCACAGAGCACGCCAGGGATCCCTCCTCAGCAACCACCATCAGACCAAAGAGGGTTATGGCATTGCGGTGTTGTTCTGCTTCTCTGGAGGGATAACATAATAGCTGATGGCACCTGATGGCTCCTGCTCTTCCCAAACATCGGATGTTGCTCATGGTTTCTTCTTGCTGTTTGCAACTTCCTCAGAACCACTTAATTGATTTATAACCCAATAATCTATCCCCTTCATTAGCTGCAGTGTACAGTCATTTATCATTCCCTGCACAATAACTGATTTCAAACCCATTAGTACATGACCTGAAATAGTTATGGGCCTGAAGAATTCAACAATTCAACCTGGCTGAAGGGCAACATCTGTGAGGATGAGACCAGGCTTGTACCAGTACTTGTACCAGTCACCAGTACTAAACTCCAGGCATGACCAAATGTCACAGGCAGCACTTTTGCAAGGTACCAAGCACCTGGAGCTTGGCTGAAACAAGGAGTCAGGGCATGGGAAAGTGCTTTTCAAAGATTTCTCCCCGAAGCAAGTGTTTCCAGTCCTTAAAAAAGGCGGATTGCTAAATCTCCAAGGACATCAAGTTGCCCTGAGCAGCCTCATCAGGGCATCCATCCACATACCATTCACCCACTGCCCTAGGAAATTATTTTCACTGAGCAACTGAAATCTGAAGCATAACCCCTCCAGGTAGTCAGCAAGGATTAGCCACATCTAAGAAATGAACTCCTGTAGCTTTTCCCAAACCCCACTGAAGTGTTCAGGGGTCATTATGGCTGCAGGGAATGTCACAGGGTCTTGCAGGGCTGTGACCTGTCCCAGGGTCCTGCAGGGTTTGGAGGTCAGCCTTGAGCCATAGGGAGTTGTGGGGGCAAGGGCCATGCGCAGGTTCAGGGCCAGGGATCTCATCTCAGGGCTCCAGAAATCCTGAGCTGTCAGGGAACAGCCCAAGTGGGACTGCTTTTCAGGGGCAGGCAAGCCAAGAGCCAAGGGTGACAATTGGGGCAGGTTTGTCACCAGCGAGAGCACAGTCCCACAGTACCTGAGCTAAGAGGAGAAGATGCAATGATGGTAACCAGAGCCAACAGTCCAGATATTGCCAGACAAGTCCACGGTGATGGGGCAGGTCCGAGGTGAAGTCAGATGGGTACAAGGCCAGGCAAATCATACCTACAGCCCAGCTCAAGCAAAGGTCAAAGACTCATGTTTGAGCTTAAATGTATCTCATAATCCAAGCCCCGAAGGAGGTGGGTCAGAGCAATTAAAGACTGTAGCTGTGCCAGGCTGAAAGAAGCAGACAGGGCTCCTGGAGCTGGTGCTCCCAGGGTGCAGACTCACGCAAGCTTGCCCACTAGCAGCACACATGCAGTCTGCTCGGTCTGCTCACATGGATGGCTGAGCCGTAGATATTAGTCCAAATCTGTATTCATTCATTATTCAGTCCTTCCTTGCAAGACGAGACAGAGAGGCTTTCATGATGAATGCTGTGGTTTCTAAAAATAATTTACTACAGCTAAAAATGCAAGAGCTAACTCTTCTGTCCCTGATAGGGTGTAAATTGGAGTCACTTCAGTGAAATCTGCAGTGACTCACAGAGTGAGTAAGAGGAGACTAGGGCCCAAATTATCCCTTCTGAAGCCTGATGACCTGCGTCTTCATGTAAAGGTGCACAGCCACATCCCACAGCACAGCCTGGGCTGCCCAGCTGTCCTGCTGCTGCATCTCACGCTTTCCAGGCGAGGAGCAGACTCACCTGGGCAGCGCGGAGGTGGAACTCACACCGCTGGGACACGGCTGCTAACGCGGGCACTGTTGTGGCTGGAGAGCAGGGTCTCACTTGGCTTTAACGGCATCTGGCTTTGCTGGCAGAAGACAGACCCACCTAACAGCAGCCACGGGCAGCTTCCAGCACAACACGGGTGTTCAGCATCCTCCAGCCACGCTGTCCTCTTCCCCCTTCTTGCCTACTGCCACTGTTTTCTGCCTCCTCCAGACCCTTGCAGGGAGGGAAGGGGAGGGCTTGCGTTGCACAACCGGTGCTATCAGCCACTGTGCCACATCCATAGTACAGTCTGGAGGAAGACACCGCAGATGCCTCTGCCCTGCCTAAAGGTACTCAAGCTCTAAGTCATGCAAAGTGTAAGACAAAGTGGCTGGAACAGAGCACTGCTACAGTGCTGCTGAGTACTAAAAAACTGCTCTGACATTGCCACACTCTGGCTTCCACAGTGACAAGAGTTATTACCCTAATGACCCGAGCATATTTGCAAGTCATTAATGCCAAGCATAGATGGCTATAGCAGCATAAAAGTAACTAATTCCTGCCTCTTGGTGCCGGCGTGTCTGGAGCACAGCCCTGCCACCACTGGAGCAGGGAGCTGCCCCAGCAAGGATAACCTCTCGGTGCTTCTGCGGAAGAACCTATCCCTCACCACATGGTCCCATGTTGTCCCTCTGGGCAGCAAGCCAGATGCAAAGCATTCCTGCTTCTTCTCCAGATGAGAAGCCACTAAATCACTCTCTCCATCAGGAAAGAAAGAACCAAGCGACAGGGATGAGGCTGATTTCTGCTCCTGGAGACAGAAATCCACTGTGGTCTGTTACGGGCACAGTGAGCTGACTCCCTCTATCCATGACGTATGAAGCTCAGGCTAGATCCAGGAATCCAGGTGATCTTCCTAAGAATGGAGCAGTGCTTCAGAAGGTGTCAGCGAGAGGGAGGGAGGACAGGGGAGAGATAAGGAACAGGAGAGAGGAATATGCAATATAGGTGATGTGGAGTGCTGCATTAGCTACGCTAGCATAAAAGCCGCAGCTCAGAGTACTCTAGATATCAAGGTCCAATTCAAACTATCCTGCTTATATTTCTGGATTGTTGTAGGGAATTGGGATCCCTGAAGAAGCTACCGTAGCCCTATGTTCTCACGTCCCAGAAAAAAAAAGACTTCCCTCCTCACACTTCTTTGGTCCACAGAGAAGACTATCAGAGCCTCTTTCTGCAGCTCAAGTGCTTGTGTAAAACAGCTCCGTGAGGGTTTCTTAGCGGGCAAGGAACACTCCCCCACCCGGGACCCCCAGAGCCTGTTGTGTGGCGCAGGTGCCCTGTTTGGATTCACGGCCTCCACAAGCACACAGCACCCTGGACCTCTTGGTTTCTCTGTGGTCTGCACTGCCCTCAGCTCTGGGCAAACAAAAACATTAAGCAAAGAAAATATCAAGGGAGCAAGACTTGTGTGGGACTTCAGTTACAAAGTTATTACAAAAGTCTGTGAAGGGAATGAACGCTGCCAAGTCCCATGGGTGCTGCCTTGGGTTCAGTCCAGATGCTCACCCCCTCTAGCTCAGGATCATACCTCTGCCATTTCCCAGTGCTATTTCTCCTGGGAGAAACTCTTTGGAGAAGTTTCTGCAACTTTCTTCTGGCAGAAATTTTCTTCTCTCCACTCTCAAGCTCATCTCCTCCTCTGCAATGCCTCAGGGAGACCCCTTGCCTTTGGAGAATCCCTCTCTCCTCTTTCTCCTTCTTCCTCCTTCCACACTCTCTCTATCCTATTTTGCTGAAGCTGCCAGAAGGAAGTCAAAGAACAAGATGCTGAGACCCCACCAGTGCAACCCATCCAAACCAGGGCTTTTTCCTTTGCGGGAGTGGCTTATCCCTGAGCTGCAATGAACTGCAGAAGGCTTTCAGGCTGATCCCGCTCAGTCAGAAGGTGGCAAGCTCTGCCAACACAGTCAGGCATATCACAGCAGTGGGGATAGAGACGATGAAATCCTGTAAGGTGTCAGGGTTTGGCCTGGATTGTGGCAGAGCTTTGCTTCGTGCTCTGGAGAGGGCACAAACGCAGCTCTGCAAAACTGCCTCACCCCGTGTGACACACAGGCGGGTGGTCCCTCCTCTGCCAGAGCGGCCAGCCCTTGTGTTCCCATTTGCTTCTCTCCTTGTCTGTGCCCACCTTGCCTTCTCTTCCCACTGTCTGACCTGAGAGTGCTGGGATGCAGCAGCATTTGCAATTTGGGGAACAAACGTGTTTAACTGTCCCGGCAGAGTCTTCCACACGCACCTCCTTGTAGTGTCCCATGTGATGTGGAAACGTCCTCTGGGAGAGAAAAGAGACAGCTCGAGTCAGACAGCAAGCAGAGGAACGCGGAGCGCACAGTGCACGCCACAGCATCGCTGGCTGACCCTGGGACCTGCTGCTGGAGAACTATCTCCAGGAAGGCAGGTGGCCCCCAAAGTGCCTGCACCATGACGATTGTCCTCAGTCCTCCTTTTGCTGTACGTCCCCTGCTCAAGCACCACGGAGGTCTGCAGCCCCCAAATGACTGAGTGGGCTGTGTCTGGGGGACCGTTTGGACAGGTTTCTTGTTCAGCCCTCCGGATCACCTGCTGTGTCCTGGCCATGGGACACACTCCTCCAGTGGAGTCTCAGGGTCAAGCCCACAGCAGTGATTGCTGCTTCCCAGCTCCTCCCTGAGCATGCAGGACAACTAGCAAGACCTGACAGAGCCTTGGGAAAGAACTGAGGGAGAAGGTCCATGAATGCAAGCTTTCAAAGGTGGAGATCATAGAATAGAATCATAGAATCATAGAATTGTTGAGGTTGGAAGGGACCTTTAAGATCATCAAGTCCAACCATTAACCTAACCTGACAAAACCACTTCTAAACCATGTCCCCAAGTACCACGTCTACCCTTTTTTTAAACACCTCCAGGGATGGCAAATCCACCACCTCCCTGGGCAGCCTATTCCAATGTTGCATAACCCTTTCAGTGAAAAAAAATTTCCTAATATCCAACCTAAACCTTGCCTGCCTTAACTTGAACCCATTTCCTCTTGTCCTATCACTTGTCACTAGGGAGAAGAGGTCAGTCCCCATCTCTCTACACCCTCCTTTCAGGTAGCTGTAGAGAGTGATAAGGTGTCCCCTCAGCCTCCTCTTCTCCAGGCTAAACAGCCCCAGTTCCCTCAGTCGTTCCTCATAAGACNTTCCCTAGTCCTGATCACCACACTATTCCTGATACAGGCCAGGATGCCATTGGCCTTCTTGGCCACCTGGGCACACTGCTGGCTCATATTCAGCCGGCTGTCCACCAACACCTCCAGGTCCTTTTCTGCCAGGAACCTTTCCAGCCTCTCCACCCCAAGCCTGTAGTACTGCAGGGGGTTGGTGTGACCCAAGTGCAGGACATGGCACTTGGCCTTGTTGAACCTCATGCTGTTGGCCTCGGCCCATCAGTCCAGCCTGTCCAAACCCCTCTGTAGAGCCATTCTACCCTCAAGCAGATCAACATGCCCACCTAGCTTGGTATCATCTGTGAACTTACTGAGGGTGCATTCGATCTCCTTGTCCAGGTCATTGAGATCTCACACACCAGCACATGAAACAGCTTGCTGAGGCCAGGGTCAGGAGCCACAGAGGACAGGGTTTTTTCAGCTGCAGCACAGTGAAGGTGAGCAGGGTGCAGCTCCCTTCAGATATCACAACAGCCCCATCCTCCATCTGATCAGGATTTTCTGCATCCCCAAAGCATTGACGCTATCCCAGAGGTGGTCGCTACCATAACGCTGTGTTTCTGAACCTAGTACAGAGGAATAATTCTCATCACATCTGACAGTTAGCCATGCACAGCCGGGGAAAAACATGAATATTGCAACAGAGCCATACCAAGGGAAACGAGACTGACACATACAGACTGTTATCCAACCACGTCCTCCCTGCACTGTTTTTTGGGCATAGAGACCATGGGAGACCTGAAGCTGTGAGACCTTTGAGATTCTCTAGGAGCTGTCTCTTACAGGTACCTCTTGTGGATGTCCAACCTCCTGATGCAGTTCTTGTCCTTCAGACCCACTCTCTCTCTGCCAGGGGTTACACGGCTCATGAAAAAGCCATTGACTCCAAACTGAGCCCATCAGAAGCAAGCTAAAGTCCCTCTCGGGCGATTATTGGAATAAAGACCTCCCAGCCCTAGAAGGGCTGCTGCACACATGTCTCCCTGCAGCCACCCTCCACTCCCACAGATGACAAACATTTGGATCAGACGCAGGTTGAATCCTAGACTCAGGACTGACTTCTTGCAGAGATTTTTTAAACTTTAATCACAGGCTTCAGCACTGGTCACCGAGTCTTGGCAGCCCTGCTTCTTCTACAGCAGCTGTTTCCCAGACTGCTGGTATTTGGGGCATACATTTGGATCAGAGCTGGCAGTATATGGCAAATTGCTCCACTCCACCTGAACTATGACCAGTGTGTGTGTGGACCACAGCTCCACACCTTCCTGCTGCAGCTGCCACCCAGCACACCCACCCTTTGGCTCCCCTGAGCCGCTGCCTCCTGACAAGATCCCAGAACTGATTCCAGGCATGGACAGGTAACACGTGCAAAGTGATGGTGGCATGATAACACTGGGTGGAAATCATCTCCGTGCAGTGGACCAGCACTCAGCAAGTGTAACACAGTCTGTCTCAAGTACTCTGTGCTTACAGTCATTACCAGATGCTTTGGGATATTTGCAGATCGGCTCCACTGCCAGTCGTGCCCACCCTTCCAACATCAGGATTTCTCCACCTCACTAGCTGTGCATTTGCACTTTGCAAGTTGTAAAATCACTTGGTATAAAAAAAAAAAAAAAAAAAANCAAAAGAAAACCAACTCCCTCCTCCAGTTGTTGTAGGGTGTGTTAGCAGGTCGCTGAAAATTAGCCCACCTGTATTCACACGAAAGACAATGCAAATTAACACTTTTATCAGTTGCTAAAAGCAGCTCCTACTGCTGACAATGGAGCAACATCATGTAATGCTTTGTGATCCCAAAGGTTCCCATGGCTTGGGTTTCGGTCCTCCCTCACTCTCCCCTGGATGTATAATCCCGGGCCACCTGAGCTCAGCCAGGCGCCTACGGGACCTTCCTGCAGAGAAGGAACTGCGCGGGTGAGATTCTCATAAAACCTCTCTCACGTCCACAGGGTCTTTGCCACACATCATCTCTGCTTTCTTGGAGAGTACCTGAGGCTGCAATGCCATTTCAGAGAGAAAACACCCCTTCCTTCAAGTTTTATGGGTCAGAGCCAACCAACTTGTTCCTGCGGAAAAAAACACTGTGGTGTAAAGACAAGTTGTGCTTGAAGGTAGCAGGTAGGCTGCTGAGTCCATTGGTGCAAACCCACCCAGGGCAGAAGACAGGGCTTGCTATAGAACCATAAATATGACAAATGTATCTCTTCATACTGCAGAAGTGACATATGGCTCTCCCATTCAGGAAGATGGAAGATACTAAAATCCTTTTGGAAAATGTTGCTGTAAAACTAGGAGTGGCTCCGAAAGCCTAGTGAGTAGCAGGCAATCAACTCTGCGTGGAGGAGCTCTCTCTAGTAAATGGAGTAGTTTCACAGCTGATTCAGGCCCCAACTGTCATGCAACGTCCTGCAAACAGCCTGGTTTAGAAGGACCATAGCAGACATGGTCACTGACACACAACCCTTGGCCAGGGCACAAGTCAGGGCTTCACCTTTCCTGTCTCCCTGGACTGGTTGGAGCTGCTGTTCAGGCAGACCATGTCAGTGCTGAGGAAGACATTTTTCTGCATGGCTATGTTCTTCCTGGTTCTGCACAGAAGTTTGGAGACAAAACCCCAGGTACAGGCCGGGGATGAGGGATGGCTGATCAGCCCACCAGGAACAAGAGCTATTGTGGTGTGACCTCAGAGAGTCTCAAGTCGGGTGGCAAATCTACACCAAGACACATCTTGCAGCGTGTGTGCTGGACTCAACAGCCAGACATCAACCTCTTCACAGACAGTGCAGGGCAAGACCAAAATCTTGCAGATGCTGTCCTCCTTGCTCGCTGCCTGCGCTGCTGGGGCCAGCCAGCGCCCGTGCAGCTGAGACCTTGCCAGGGCAAGACCGGGCAGCAGCACCGGCCAGGCTTTGATGGCAGCCAGGAGCTCAAGTATCGTATCTTAGCACCTCAAAATTGGCAAGATGACACCCATCTCTGCCAAACACTTCTGTAGGCACCAGGTCTTTTAATTAGCAGTTTCTCCTAGTTAATTACTTTTGGGAAGTGTTCCAGGCTCTGAATGAAAGCGGTATTTTCCTAGGAGAATGAGTCACCTCTCCTACTTCCTAGCAATCATAGTAACAGTAAAGCCTAGGGTGTGTGGAACACATCACTGCTGTGAGACCCAAAGCACTCAACGAAGGACAGGGGCTGAATGCCGTCTTCATCCTGTGGAAGGGGAAACTGAGGCCCATAGACCTGCTGTGTCTGCCTTGCCCAGCAAGGGCCAGCACTGTACCACGGCTGTAGTCACTGGAGCAGAATCATGCCATACACGCTGACCAGGGCATCCTTGTCCTTGTCACATTGCCAAAGATGCGACAGTGCTGCTGAGAGATTGTGTGAGGCAGAAGATTGCCCCGGAACCCCACAGCACTTATGGAGACGTAGCTGGGCTCTGATGCAAGGTCCAAATCAGCACAAGCAGCAAAGACAAGAGATGGGAAGAGTAATTAAGCAGACACAAGCCTTAACACTCCGTAGATAACTGCAACATTGAAGATCGGAAATCTGGAGTCATGTGCTGATGGGCCTTTGAAGGAACCACTCAAACATCATCTTACACGTGTTCAACCAGAACTTTGTAACTGATAAGAGAAGGGAAACAAGATTACCATGGGTCTCACCAGAAGAAGAATATTATCACATGCTTGAAAGTCTTTATGGGAATGTGCAAAACTCATTGTGGGATGTTTAGGGGAAAAGACAAAGGTGGAAAAAGGAAGGGAACAAAGTAGATCTGGGAGGAACAAGTGCGGAAAACCAGAGTGGAGGGGGACAAAAAGGGATGGTTGCTTGCAAACAAGCTGCTGATCAGTACATTTTCCTGGCCAAGCCCTGCACCAGCATGAGTGTGATCTCTGCTCCGTGTGTGCATGTGCATCAGATGCAAAACTTCAGGCCAGACTAGCTGGTGAGCAGGATGAGAGGTCTGAGCACCAGCAACTGGAGAGAGAGGCTGCAGGTCTAGGGCACGAGTTGGTTGTCTGTGTACTGAGAGCGGTGCTCCCCAGGGGTCAGTACTAGGTCCAGCGTTTGTTCAATATATTCATCAACGACCTGGATGATGGGACAGAGTGTACCCTCAGGAAGTTTGCTGATGATACAAAACTGGGAGGAGTGGCTGACACACCAGAAGGCTGTGCCGCCATACAGCGAGACCTGGACAGGCTGGAGAGTTGGGTGGGGAGGAACCTAATGAAGTTCAACAAGGGCAAGTGTAAGGAGGAATAACCCCATGCACTGGTATAGGTTGGGGGCTGACCTGCTAGAGAGCAGCTCTGCAGAGAGGGACCTGAGAGCCCTGGTGGACAAGTTGCCTATGAGCCAGCAATGTGCCTTGGTGGCCCAGAAGGCCAATGGCATCCTGGAGTGCATCAAGAAGAGTGTGGCCAGCAGGTCGAGGGAGGTCATCCTCCCCTTCTACCCTGCACTGGTGAGGCCACAGCTGGAGCACTGTGTCCAGTTCTGGGTTCCCCAGTTCAAGGACAGGGAAATGCTGGAGAGAGTCCAGTGGAGGGCTACAAAGATGATCAAGGGACTGGAGCACCTCTCTGCTGAGGAAAGGCTGAGAGACCTGGGGCTGTTCAGCCTGGAGAAGACTGAGAGGGGGTCTCATCAATGCTTATCAATATCTACACGGCAGGTGGCAAGAGGATGGGGCCAGACTCTTTTCAGTGGTGCCCAGCAACAAGACAAGGGGCAATGGGCACAAACTGGAACACGGGAAATTCCATCTCGACATGAGGAAAAACTTCTTTCCTTGGAGGGTGGCAGAGCTCTGGCACAGGCTGCCCAGGGAGGCTGTGGAGTCTCCTTCTCTGGAGAGATTCAAAACCCGCCTGGATGCATTCCTGTCCAACCTGCAAGGTATAAGGTGCTGTGAATCTGCAGGCACCCACTGCAAGCATGGGATCACCCCAATGTTTGGCCCTTCTGCACAGCAACAACTGGATGCCACTGGGGGCTGGAAGAGTCAGAGGGGTGGAGCCACGCTTGCCTCCCCAGGGACCCTGCATGCCCGCTGCTCATGGATCACATTTGTTGTGATTTCATGCTTCTGCCAAGAACCTATATGAATTGACACAGCAATATTGAATTCTTCATAGAACTTATCCTCAAACTGCCTTAATCAACTGCTGTGTTAATTGCTCTGTGCATTGAATGGCCCCTCTCTAAGACCTTGTTCATTAATGAGAGGGAGTTTGTGATGTCGTTTATATTCGTATAATCGGAAAGCCATCAGGAGATTTGTGGCTGAATGATTACAAGGCTCTGGAACAGCTCTGGAACAGTGAAAGCCTGATTCAAGACTTCCCTATGCCCAGTGCAGCCAATTATTCCTGCCTGTGGCCTCAGGTAGCTCCAGTTCTCACATCCCCTCATCGTGTATGGGGTAGGGTGACTTTGGTTGTGTCCGTAGGTGGACATAGTAGTACCTGTTCTTCCCAGACCTGCATATCATATTACCCCAATTCCATTAGTCCTTTCACCAGAGCTGTTGCTGTTTTGGAGGATTGCCATGGATGAATTGTCTGTAGCACTCTGCTCATGTATTGCTGGACAAAGACCTCACCACATTTCCAAGACTAAAATCAGTCAAAGTCAGCAACATGTGTCCTACTGTGAGATAATCAAGCTTGTTTAATTCACGCAAAAGTCCTGAAAACTGAAATAGACATATGGAAAGAACTGGGAGTAAGCAGGCAATGCATACGCTTGGATTGTGAGATATGCGGAAGAGTAAGGAAGAAAAACCAGCGCATTGGAACAGGGGTTCCAAGCTGTTGTCTCTTCTAAAACAATCCTCACTTGGCACTCCTGTATCACAGAAATCTGTTTTTTCATCACCCACCTAGTGCAAGACCCAACAGGCTTTCTGATTTGTTCTGTGTGTATCCACACCAGATGTTTGCACCTTTTTGCTCCCCTACTTGTGGACAAGACTTGCCAGGATTGCACTCTGTGCTGCTAGGTGTGCTTTGGGGCCTTTGCAATGTAGTGCAAATTGATAGGCAAACCAGCCAATGCATATATTCCACCAGTACCTTTCCCCAGCCACACGCCGGCTGATGAATGTGATAGTGGAAGCCTGCAATTTGGGCAGGGATGCTTTTCGCATCGTAAATGCGCATTAACAGAAAGTGCAAATAGCCATCTAATAAATAGAAAGAGATCAGCTCCCAGGTGCAATGAGGTATGGCATAAGGAACACAAATAATCACCCTGGAGCAGGATAAGCAATCACTAACCATGCACCACGTCTGCAAGTGGGGCCAGCTGAGGACCCTGCCCAGGCCTTACTGCTTTACAGTCAGACTCAGGTAGAAAATGACAGGTTTCTTCAAAACCATTTCCTGATAAACCTCTGATTAAACACGCCCATGTATTGCTGTAGAAAGCCCCCAGGAGTCCTATTAGCAATCCTACACTCAGTTCACAGAGCTCCCTCTAGCATGGAGGCACAGAGCTGGAGAGGTTGGTGCCCTTGTGGCTGCAGAAAATAACTGGGAGCAGGAGCGCAACAAAAAGCTCGAGAGATGATATCAGACACCCAAACTGCAAAATGGAAAATCAGCTACTTTGAAAGAGACGCAGGACCTTCCGAAATCCTGAAACCATCCCCAAAGGGTGAGGCTTGTTTTTAAAAGGATTAAAAATATTTAGCTCTTTTGGAATTCTTCTCTACTTGTGTGGGGAACACAGCCTCACTGCCAACTCTCCCACATGGAAGGGCTATAAGGTGAACTTGTTCCAGCTGAAAAAAGTACAGCAATGCCCAGACATGCATCATCTCTACTCCAATGAATTTGCAGTCTTGGGCAAAGCACCGAAAAAGGCTGTGCCACAGAAGCAGGTGGTAGGATCCACAGCACTCGTCTCAGCAGTGTCTAATATCGTAGCTATAAAACAGGTGAGGAGCAGCTGTCACCCCCCAGGTCCCTTCCCATTCATTGCAGGTACTTGTTAGAAGCCAGAGGGAGAGCTGGGACTAGCATGCATGGGCTGTGGGCCCCTTCCCAAAGCTAAAGATTACCTTACAAGCACATCTGACCTCACTTCAGGTGCATCTGGAAGCTGGGAGGTGTCACAGCTCCTACTGCGGCTGAAGGCAATTGCAGGTGATCTGTGGTAAGGCCATATGAGCTGACAACCCTGCCTTTGTCTGCAAAAAATACCGAGTAGTACTACCAATATGCAACTGTGTGTAGCTTCAAACTGACCTTACTGCTTTTAAAAACCGTCAAACTGGAGGAAAACTCTGATCCTGCTCCTTTCCTCTGGAGAAGCATTGGCTTGAACCCATACAGACACATAGCCAGTGCCATGCCACAGCCCAGGCTGTAGATGGAGAAGGGTTATGTATAAACCCAGAAGGTCAAAGGCAGCTTTCCCAGAAGATAAAATAAAATTCTTCAATACCTGATCTCTACTTGTTTTAATTTGTTGGTGTTTTGGTCACTGAGCTTTGTGTAATGTTGCTGGGAAAGGCTGGGCTTGGGCCCATCCTCAGTCTACAGATCTCCAAGATATTCCTGCAAGGTTTCAGGAGGCTGGGCCAAGGCTAGCAGTGAAAAGCAATTGGGAGAGGAAATGAATGTCAAGGGAATGACAATTCAGCTTTATCAGGAGTTTTTAAGGTTTGGTATGAAGAGATATGCCAGCAAGTGGAGACAGTGTGGTTGTTGACCTTCATCTGGTTTTGCACCATTGCGCAGTGCCAGCAGGGAACCACCCATGTGGGGCAACTCTCATGCCACCTGCACATCTACCCATGGCCCCAGTGCGGGATGCTGGGGTGTTGGAGTTGATTAAGGCCCAAACTGGTTGCATTCTTCTCTCCCTTTTGTCCTTTACAGTGTCAATACTAAACAAGTGAGCTGTTGCAGAGCATGCATAGTGAGCGTGAAGGAGTGTGCAGACCCACATCCATCAGCAGGTGGCTTGCATTGGGAAGCATAGTCTGTGGAAATGCAAACTGCAGTCTCGTTCTGGGTTTCACGTGGAAGAGCAGTGCTAGCACAGCACCAGTGTCTTATGGCTGGGAAACAGGGATTCTGCAGTCCATGGCCCATGGGTGCAGGCATCACAGCCTCTTTCCATGGCCCTGATTTAGAGGCCATGATTTTCCCCACACACATAATTTTTCATGAAATCAGTGGGACTTCAGAGGCCCATGCAGGGAAGGACCAGCATCCATTGTACTTCCTAATTTCTGTGTTGAAAGAATGGTTTTGCTGTCAGTTTCTCAGCACTCTAAGATTTGCTCCATGCCCTGGCATGAGGACCAAATGGTGAGGCTGGATCCACAGCTGTGGCAGCATTGGAGGCTTCCAACTTGTATGAATCTGCAGGAAGAAGTGTAAACAACCTGCTCCCCAAACTGAGTCTTTTCTTTGTGTCTAATGACCAGAGACCAGCACAAGATCTGGAGCAGAAGTGTTAGTCCCTCCTCAATATTCTCCTCACATCTTTCCTCCCAGGCTTCCTAGTGGGGCCTGAGTCCTACAGAAAGGGCCACACTGAGTCTTGCCAAGTACTTGGCTGCCTTCCTGTGGTGACAAGTTCCACCATGCAGTGTGTTCACTGGGAGATGGTACGCCCCATTTGTTCACCACATTTCTAAACCATTGCCTGCAAACTTTATGATTTATGATGCTACTTTTCATCAACTGTAGCAGCTGTGGGGACTTGATAGACCCCATCTGGAGTTGTGAGACCCCACCTGGAGTACTGCGTCCAGCTCTGGAGCCCCCAGCATAAGAAGGACATGGACCTGTTGGAGCAAGTCCAGAGGAGGCCACGAAGGTGCTGCGAGGGCTGGAGCACCTCTGCTGGGAGGACAGGCTGAGAGAGTTGGGGTTGTTCAGCCTGGAGAAGAGGAGGCTCCGGGAAAACCTTAGAGCCCCTTCCAGTCCCTAAAGGGGCTCCAGGAGAGCTGGGAAGGGACTCTTGATCAGGAAATGGAGCCATGGGACAAGGGGGAACAGTTTTAAACTGAAAGAGGGGAGACTTGGATTAGACATTAGGAAGAAATTCTTTCCTGTGAGGGTGGTGAGGCACTGTCCCAGGTTGCCCAGAGAAGCTGTGCAAGCTCCGTCCCTGGAGGTGTTCGAGGCCGGGCTGGATGGGGCTTGGAGCAACCTGCTCTCGTTGACGATGTCCCTGCCCAAGTCAGGGGGGTTGGAACTGGATAATCTTCAAGGTCCCTTCCAACTCTAACCATTCTATGATTCTGTGAACCTTGAGCCTCCAGTCATTTTTGTGTACATTAAGATATGCCTGCATCGCCACCCGAAAATCTGTTTTCCATGTGATGGCACCCAGACGGGCCCCTTCTCGTATGCTGGTTGGTGCACGGATCAAGACCTTTCTGGAGCAGCTTCTAGGATGCCAGGATGACAGGTTTTCCTGAAGGCATTCCTGTTCTTTCCCCAGACCCTATAAGAAGATGCTGATTTCTTCTTCCACAGGGGCAGAGGAGACCAAGCTCCAGGCATGCATCTCACAGGGCTACAGCACATCTGCCATGAGCTGGTGACCTTCCCTACTACGAGCTATCTAGAAGTTTAAACTTAAGAGGATTTTTTCTTACTGCCCATATGGTCAGCTGGAGAATCTCACCCTGTGACTTCTGCCTCAAACACGTGACTGAGCTACAGTGGTTCTTGTAAAGAAAGCCACCTGATTGCTGCTTGAGTCCCTGAGTGGTGAAAAACCTTCCACAGCTTCCCATAGTTCTCTCCTCTGCCTGCTAGAAGTGTGTTCCCTATTTCCAGTGTGAATGTTTTCTCTCTGCCTGGAGGATGAAAGAGGTCCTCAAATCTGAAATGTTCTTCCTGTGATCTCATCACCTTTCCTGTGATGAGTTAAATAGTGAGATCTCCATTCATCTCAGCAAAGACAAGTATCTTACACCCGAGGAATCTTTATTCAGTGCAGCATCATCTTCCAGGTCTTGCTCAGGAACTGTAGCTCATCTCAGCAGAAGGACATCATTAAATCAGGGCACTTCTCTGAGTGAAGACCTGTGCTCACTGGCTAGCACTTCTGGGCCATGGGAGATTAGCTAGGGAGCGTTTTGAAGCCACGGAAAAATCTGCATCTTAAAGACATTATTTAAATTCAGTTCAGTCCAACCAGCCCTAATGATGTTACCCACAATATATCTTAATTTGATGTTGGTAATAAAGTTCACTGTAGCTAGAGCGCTATCATACCAATGTACCAACATACAAATGAATGTTACCCATGTCATTTAGTACCCCTGGCTGTTAAGGTGTCACTTTAGCCATATATTTAATAAATAGGTCCTTTTATGACTATAATACTGATAAGTATTCGACTAATTTCCATGTATGTTGCATTCTATATGTTGCTAGGGATTTTACCAAGGCCGTCACCAATAGCAACTGGGACAAGGAAATAATAAATTCAGGAGGCATTCAGAAAGATCTACAACATAGAATCACTTTATAACAATACAGGAGACATTAATCACATTGGTGGCTAATGGGAGAACTTGATGCAATCAGTTTAAATCCCCTCTGAGAGGAAGAGAAACCGCTTACTGCTCAATCCCAGATCTCCTCTCAAACTAGAGTAAAACTCGCCTGGAAACTTTTGCCAGGTTCACGATCCTAGCCTATTTTTTCTCTTTAGCCTGCGATGCCGTCGCTCTGATCATGGAGCACTGCAGCAAGACGAGAGAGGGCTTCAGAGACATTTGGAGTCAGAAAAGGTGCCAGAGAGCTACATCTTCTGGTCTGTTCCAGTAACTGAGCAGAGCTGCAGCAGGAGTGTTCATTTTTCCCCAGACAAAATCACAAGCTAGAGCCAGCACCTTGCTAATTAGAAACTACCTGCGCTGCCGGCATCAGCTGCGTTTTACTTCCACTCCCTCTCTTGTGCTTGGTAAAGTGGTGTATTTTTATTTTAGTTGCTCCCCAGCTCCAGCAGGGACTGGAGTGACGGCACCTGGAGCAGCATCTCTGCAAGCGGGAGGTAGAGGCAGGCGATGCCCGAGGAGGGGAGGCGAGGCACCAGGCTCAGACCCCAGCCCTAATGAGCCCTCCTTAGCGTCAAAGCGCAAACCGTCGCGTTTCCCCTCATTGCTGTGTTCTGAGGGTCGATTCCTCTGCCACATCGCCGCTTCATTAATGCTGCCAGTGCACCATCGCTGTGCCCACAGGACGGGCTGCCATGCATGTGCAAGGTAGATCTGAGCAGTAATCTGTCACCATGCCGCAGTTCAGGCTGGGGTGGCCTTACAATAGCTCATTATTTTGTCTCATTACAGCCACTTGCACCGCAGCAGGGTAACCTGCAGCTGTAAGTTGGTAGCGGCTCCTCAGACCAATCAATTATGCAAACCCTCTCCCCTGCAAAAGGGAGCACAAACCTAGTCAGCAAAATTTCTGGGTGAGAAGACAGACCAGCTTATAAGAAACAGGAGTAGGAAGAGGTTAATGAGAGGACGGCAAGGGCCCACAACACCACAACGTGCCCTGAGTCTGGAGGGCACGAAAGGCAATGGCCCCTGTGAGGACCTTTCTCAGCTTCATGAGCAGAGCGTGGGACAAGTGAAGCAGACCTGGACTAGTGGGAAAACTGGCATATTTCTGCCGCAGAACCTCAGTCATCTCAACTTTGCATCTTCCTCCAGGGAAGCACCGACTGACCACCCCAGCCCTGCTCTTCTGCACTGCAGGAGTCATCCCCTGGACCATGTCTCCACAGACCACCTCCCTGTGGTGAGCACCACCTAGCTGGGACTTGCGCTCCTGGGACCCACAGGTCCTGTGGGTCAATATCCTAGCAGGGCTTCATGGTTCCTCTGAGAGACACCTTTCATCCATGGGACATCACTGGTGCCTGAGCAGGATGCAGGCTGCTTAGACTGCAAATGGGGAACGCGTAAGGGAAAAGGATGACTGTCTGGCTTCTTAATAAAAACAACTGAAGCAGGGCAAACCACATGTGGAAACCAAGTCCCATGCGCCCTATGCGCCTGGCATTGCTGAGGCACAGCATGTGCCTTGCCCTCTCATTGCAACCCCATATCTCCAAAACCTTTGAGCTTTGGCCCACCCAGCAGCACATATTGGCATCCTTGTGCTGTTCAACACCCTTTGGAAGAGAGCATGCATCATTTTTCCATGCCCCCCCCCTTCCAGGAGCAGAGCTGGGTACCTGGGTAGTCACTCAGCCCAGCCTACAGTCCCTCAAAATAAAGCTCTCCTGCTTCCCTGGGCCACAGCTGCAGCCCGGAGCCCCTTCTCTCCCTGCCCTCCAACCTCACCCCACCACTCCCTCCCTGCCTCTGCTCCAGAGTCCCTCCCTCACGCACAGCTCTCTCCCTCAACACCGCCAGTTTCTTCTGCAGGAGCTGAAATGCACATACCTGGCACCCCTGCCACAACACTTGACCTGAAACTACACGTGCCCACAAGCCAGGTCCCAAGTACCTGCAAGGACCCTGTACCTCATCCTTTAGCCCTCCATCCTGTCCTGCGTGCACAAAGCCCCGTCAGCTGCACCCAGTGGCACACACAGCTCTGCTCGCTGGCAGCTCCCTCCTCTACCTCCCGGGCACCCGCTGCTCCTTCTCCACCAGCACGCCCAGCTCCTCAGTCCTCTGTGCCGGCAGGTGCGACGGTGATCTCAGCGGTGGATGGTCTGCCTGGTGGGGCTGCAGATGGCTCCCCCATGTGACGTTCAGCAGGCTCCGCTGGGCTCGAGGCTAAACAGAGCATGCACCTATATAATGGATGGCCACGCTCCTGTTCCCATGTCTGAAGGCCAAGTTGACCTCTTTCCACTCCCAGGCCTGGGATTGCACTGACTGCATGCACAAAGGACAGGCACGGCCAGCTCCGACACCCTACGGCTCCTTGATGGGAGTGATGTGTGAAGGATTGCACAGCTCGTTGCAACACAACACCCAGCAAGAGACACCATCCTTGTGTGTGGTTTGTGGAGAGCACTCACACAGAAGGTCGTGACTTTCCAGAGTACTGGAGCCAACATCCGACACGATCCTGGTGCCCCAGGGGTGGTGCAAAGGGCACCTGTGTCTGGCAGAGAGGTCTCACAGGCTTGCCCTTTGCAGCTCAGAAGGTCTGTTGAGCGCAGACTCTCCCCAGTTTGGGAAGGTTTTCAGGAGTCTCTGTGCAGCCGGCAGGGGTGAGGTCTGTGCACTCTGTCGTGCCCAGTTATGGGGAGATTGTTCCATCGTGACTCTCTCTAATATATTCCTCGCGTGGTGCTGCATTTAAGCCACTCATTTATCTGCTCAGCTTGCAGCATACCAATCAGCCCAGGGCTAGAACAACAAGGTCAAGCCTGAGTAGAGCTCCCTTTAGCCCTGAGAATGATTCTGGCATACGCGGGATACAGTGCAAACAGGGTCCCCTGCTGGTTTACCTGCGCTGTGGCCATACCCGTTCTCCAGCAGTGTTGGAGGTACTGTTGGAGGAGGCTGGATGGAGGAAGGACCAAACTGACAGAGACACCGGGCCCCTGGCATGGGGTATGACTCCCCAGGGGTGTTTGCAGGAGCATCAGGACCCATAGGCCTTCAGGAAAGTTAACCTTACCAAGCACCTTCTGGCAGCCTGCTCAGCTTTGGGCTGGTTCACAGATCTGCCATAGCCACTGGTCTCAGAGCCAAGTCCTTCAGGTGACACTAGTTCCAGGGAAAAAGGCCTCAGGGGCCATTGCAGCAGCCTGCACTGGGTCAAGCTTGTTCCTCCAGGACTTGTTGTCATGCACAGCGTCCTCACTCCCCTGCAAATGCAGAGCTGGATTGCGCTGACCTGGTATTGGAAGAAGAACACCTCACTCCTCAGGGTGCTCATGAAGATACAGAAGCGAAGAGAAACTGGAAGACCAACTTCAAAGAGACGCTTCAGAAGATGGACTACCACAAAACATCTGGGACACAAGCTGAGCTTCAACTGGGCTATTTCCCACGTGTGGAATAAAGGCCGGATACCCCTTTCAGGGGGAACCACAAAACTTCATCTATGGCCAGCCTGTGATCTCCAGACGAGGGCCAGGAGCAGGACAGCTGCCTTAGAGTAAAGAATACTTCCAAGGAAAGTGGTTGCAAACTTTCTGTAAATAGCGTGTGTTTGTCGCCTTGCTAACATCCATGACCACAATGTGGGGATCACAAGGGAAGCATGAGTGCCCTGGACAAACTGTCCATGTGGGAGGACTAAGGTAGTGCTGGGGTCAGACATGGGCAGGGGAATGGCGTGCTCAGACTGCAGGTGGATGCAACATCTCCTTTCTACAGTGTCGTGGTTTGGGCCGGACTGGCCACTGAGATGAATGAGAGATGCTCTCCTCCACCTCTCTCTCCAAGGACAGGAGGGAGAGAGACAGAGAGACTTCTGAGTTTAGGAAAAAACAAAACTACTTTGATTAAAATATTAATACATTAATAAAATAATAAAAATAATAAAAAAAGAAAATAATGAAATATACACAATATATGCAAAACCGTATCAAGCTCCCAGGATGACAATCATNTCCTCCTCAGATGCTGGCCATTGAAGAAAGAGCCCTGACGCTTTGATCCCATGGCTTTTATACTGAGCATGGTGCAGATGGGATGGAATACCCTACTGGTCAGTTTTGGGTCACCTGTTCTGTCCGCTCCTCCCCACAGGTGGGACCCTTTTGTGGTTTTCCGCTTCCGACCCTCCAACAAGGCACATGACAAATTTGGCTGGCCCTGGTTGTTAAAGCAGTAAGTATAAGCAAGAGCCTCTCTGCATACTATTCCTTGGCATCAACTATAAATAATCAGGTCTTATCACTCTGGGAGCAGACTACAGTCTTAAAAATACGCCATTAATTTCAGAGAGTTCAGTTAGTTAGAAGAGGCTTAGCTAAAAGATAAAATTACTGAACAAAAATTCCGTTCTGTTTAACCTCACACCAGGACACACAGTAACCCCAGCTTTTGGCTATCCATTCCAGATAGGGGTAAAAAGGTGACATTCTGGAGAGTTTTTTAGCATGGAAAGTTGTCTGTCATTTACCTTCAGCCCCAGGCTGCTCCCCTGCCCAGTGTCCTCCACGGCTGATGGGCTGAGCGGCAAGCACCGACTTCACTCTCGGGCAGAGCTCCACACGCGCACCTCTGCTCAGACATGAATGCTGGTCATCAGGCTGCCCAGAAACAAGCATCCCCACATGAACCCAATGGAAAGCTTTGATCTGGCTGGTAGATGCCGCCGCCACCACCACCAGTTATTTCATTTTATTTTTCCAATGGGAAAAAAAGTGAACAGAAAAATCTAGTACGGGAATTTTGAAATGTGCAGAAGCTGTATTTGCTGGCAAAATCCTGTGTTAGGGGATGTATTCCTGACTCCTGCAGCTCAAAATACATCCAAGGAGAGATTGCATGTCCCGGGCACATGGACACCGCAGCACATTTTATACTGGGTGCTTTTGTTCTCAGTGCCGATCTGCTTTTGCAGGTTCTACTGCCCATGTTTATTGCCAGCTGGTTCGGCAGTACTGCCCTCTAACTTTCACTGAAATATTGTGGTGTGTACTACAGTTAGTAATTACTGAGGTGCAGTAAAGATAATTGCCTCTTCTCTAAAGAGTTAGCAGTTCCATGGAGCAATTCATATTAAATACCTGCGAGTGAGCTTCTCAGGGTTGCATTTGTTAATTGATTTATTGAGTTGTTTCTATTAGAGAGTAAGCTATTCAGTTGCTAACTGAAAATAATGCTGACTAATTAATTTGCTTAGGCTTTAACTTCACCAAATCATCACCTGAGTTATGTGTGGTGGGAGCAGCTGTGTCTCTGTGCACTCACATCATCTGCCACAGGAGGTCTCTCAGCTGGCCAGGTGTCCCCTCCTGCCACCCTGTCACCACAGCGGTCCTGGTTCTGCTCATCTCTACAGGCAGGGACCCAGTGGGACTGCAAAGAGCCCACTGCCTTGCATGGTGCAGCGACCGCTGCTTTGGATCCACACTGCTTGCATGGAGAAATCAGGTCTCTTGAGCATCACGCGTGAGACAGCACCATGGTGGGAAAGGTGGGCAGCCGACACTGTCATGGCCATCACACAGCATGGGGACACTGGAAACGGCTGAGAGCTGGGCTGCGCAGGTCTTGCAATCACTCGCTTCCCCAAATAAACAACAGTGAGTACATTTTTTCCAGCAATGGGTGAAGAATCTGTTGTAAACCAGACCCAAAACTGGGTGGTGGGAGTTGGAGTATGTGTGCGCCAGTGCAGAGCAAAGAGCACAACTCAGTGCACCACTTGCACAGCTAGGAAGACAGCTGGAATAGACCTCTTAAGCTGACACATTTTATTCCAAAATAAAGTGGGCACAATCCAGAAGGGCAGGACCAAGGATGGTCCTGACATGTTAGCTGAATCCTTCAGAGGTTGAAACTTGCAAGCAGCGCAGAAACCTCTGCTCCATCCATGAATACAGAATTATTTGCTTTTATCAGAACCCGCCAGGCACACTTTTCTCTGCCTGTAAGGCACTTTTTGGAGCAAAGGCTGTCCCTCTCAGCTGTGGAGGTGTGTGTGTGAAGGGCTGTCAATGCTCTTTTGAAAACAGGGAAGCCAGCTATGCACTAACTTCTCTGGTGGCATCTACCAAAAGGTAACACAGGTATGGGATGAGTCATTGCTCGTGGTAAACTGGTGTCATCTGCAACCAGACTGGTGTGCCTGAGAGCTTGGGGGGTGCTGGGATTAGGCGAGTGTTGTCTCTCCTTCTCGATACCCACCAAAGCTTGTCACCCCTGTAAAACAGCAGCTGATGAATACCCACCAAGCCTATAGCTTGCAGCCAACTTGGAACAGACCCACCCATCTTTGGCAAGAACTTCTAGGAAATTTTTTGCTCTTAAGAGCTATCTGCAGAAAATTGGCAGGCAGCCCAGTAAGCATGCCAGGCCCTTGGACAAGTACGCAAAAAGCTGCTGGACTCACCTCAGGTGCAAGCAGGATGGACCCAGCCTCTCTGACTGTGCAAATCAGCCTTGTGTTCCCAACAGCTCCAGAGCAAGTTGGTCCATCTGGGAAATCACATGGGCCTGGGTTCCTCTGTGTTACAGCCATTCCTGACCATCAGCCTGTCCAGGTGTGGGCACACACCGCAAACATCACCGTGCACATGGCTGTTGTCTACCCCGGCCTGTGCTGGATCCCTGGCTGGGGCTCCCTCACAGCAGCCCTGCAGCTGTTTTCAGAGGTTAGACCCACATCCTGAGCTAGGCTGGGATTCAGCCCATCACAGTATAGACAAGGTACCCCGCCGACCCAGAGCATCCATTTCTGTCTGTCCCCTCGCCCATCCCAGGCTCTTCGTTCCACACCCCACTGAAACATTTGACCCAGATGGCAGAGACCATCATCCTGCACCTGCCCAGGTGATAAGCCTGTCTCGTCAGAATGAGAACAAGTCGAGGACCTGTTGTTGGGTCTTGGGTGGATCATCGCAGAACTGTGCATACAGTCCCCATCATGGCAAGCTAGCTTAGGTGGAGTTTGCCACCGTCCCCGAGCCTGAATTCCCCTCTGGCTGCTCAGCAGTGCCTTTGGAGTGAGCTCTGGGATGCCAATCATGGTGATTTGTCCACAGGCAAAGAAAAATTGCAGCCTCATCCATTTCCCCAAGCCTGACTAAACAGTCCATGGCCATGGATCACTGAGAGCCGTGTGACCATGAGGTTTTTGACCAGGTCAAGTGGCTCGTGGAACCGCAGCTGAGGATAGAGTGGAAACGCCAGGGCTGCTTTAACCCTCATTTAAACTGGGCAGTAAGTCCCCAGCTGGTTGGTACGCCCTTCTTACACGTTGAGGAAATACTAAGGATCTTAAGAAATTAATGAATCATAGAATGGTTTGGGTTAGAAGGGACCTTGAAGATTATCCAGTTCCAACCCCTCTGCCATGGGCAGGGACACCTCCTACCAGCCCAGGTTGCTCCAAGCCCTTGAACTTGGCCTTGAACACCTCCACAGCTTCTCTGGGCAATCTGGGACAGTGTCTCACCACCCTCAGAGCAAAGAATTTCTTCCTAATATCTAATCCAGATGTCCCCTCTTTCAGTTTAAAACTGCTACCCCTCATCATATGAACATGCGTGTACAGCAAAAGCAGAGCACCGGCAAATCGTGGGATCTAGCTAAACATGCAGGCAGAAGGGCACAGGGTTTGTTTAAGAAATGAACAAAAATAATGACATTTATTTCTGTTATTAGTTCTGTTTGGTTAGAGAGCAAAGGAAAGGCAAGAGTGGGTGAAACAAAGCAGATGTGAGAGCCATCTTGAACAAAGCAAAACAGAGTGCTTTTGGCACTGGGCTGGCTTTAATATCTGCCTAATCCTTGGTAAACCAATGTACTACATGTTAAATATTAAAGGCAGGAATTTATAAGCATCCAGGAAGATGGAACTGCGAGTATCAGAATCACAAAAAGACATTACCGGAAAAATTGATTGCTGGTTTGTTGTTTTTTTTTTTTTTTTTTAATAGAAACCCCTAATTAGTGCATGAAAAGAATGCGATAGCTGCAGCCTGTCTGAATTTTATTAAAACATCTGATGCATTGTCTCACAAAGCCATACTTGAAAAATTAATTCAAACTGACTTGGCTGTAGCCAGAGTCACATGGGCTGTGAATGAATGGAGACCCACAAAGTGCAATAATAAACCATTATCTCTTGTACGGCAGCTCATTTCTATACAAATGAACCTTGCTTTGTGTGAAACATGGGACCCGCTCTGCCTTCACTTTGTCAGGCAGGAGTATCTCTCGCGAAGCCACAGACTACCAATGAAATACACCCCGAGACTGGGTAGCTTGGCGAGGTTGCTTTGTTCTCCATCCCCAGTATTTGTGGAAAGAAGGCTGCTTTCTGGAACTGTCACAAATTTTAACAGCTGGCGTGTTTGCATGCTTGCTTGGGAATGCCTGCTGTCTGTAACTCTCATGTCTTTCCTTACAAGTCTTACGATGCCTCGTGTTTTTCCTTTAAGCCCCAGCTGCTGCATTCATGTAGTTATCATCAGAATATCACAAGCAAATTTCTAACCTTCCCGTTTGCTGAAAAAGCAGGAAATATTGAGTCAACCCTCGAGTGCACATCAACACACATGCAATGGATAACTCTTAATTATTTTCTGCTGGTTTTGCTGTGTTAGTCGATTCTTTCCCAGTACTTTCTCAGCATGTGGATCACTATTTTTGGATGCAGAAGGCAGTCATGACTGTTTTTCACTCACCTTTAATTGTTACTCTCCTGGTAAAAAGACTCAGTAACCCAATAAAGGGGTAGAAATTGTCCCAACTGACCCAGCGCATGCAGTGAATAATAATTAGCAGTCAATTGTCACAACAGTCTTCGGTAACACGGGAGAATGAAAATTATTTACCTGCGCATACAGCATCCATATGAATAATGAATCCATTTGCAGGACTGAGCATCAGCTCATGAATGAAACTACAACCAAGAAGCACTGAGTAATACAACAAAAATTAATCATTGTGAGCTGTTTTCATAAATGCACAAACTTGAAGCTCAGAGGGGACCATCGCTCAAGCCGGGTGGTAGAATGAGTCTAAGTAAGGTTGTCACAAGTTTTCCGCCTTAGCAGAAATAAGAAAGGTTATAAAAAAGCTGTGTTCTCCTTTGGAGTCTCTGTTCCCATTTCTGAAGTCACTGCATGAGATTACAGCAAACTTCTGTGCTGAAATTAAGTACTTTCTTTAGGATCTCCTTTTAAAAATGGAACATGGCATCAAAATGAATATTTCCTATCATATTTTATTGTGAAAAATGTCAGCCAAAAGCCTCAGCCACATGTAAATAAAAAACTAGTCTGGTTTGTCAAGTATCAGAACTGCCTTAATGCCTTCTGTTTTCTTTTTTGAGCATATTAGAGCAACTAGAGCTATGAAATGATATGTGTAGGATTCCTTGCAGCAGATCAGAAAAACATCTGATAAAAGTAGCAACACATTTGGCGGAAAGAGATACTGCAGGTTTAAAAGCTTCCCCAGAGACAGCACCTCCAACTGATCAGGAGCCTTGTTTGCTCCATCCAAACCAGAGCAAGCCCGGAGCTTCTGGCACAGGACCCGAAGTTGAAGGGAAAAGCCAAGTGAAAACGCAGTTCCCTCCAGGACAGGGTTATGCCAGTGCATCATCTGGAAGGAAATGCTGTTGCAGGAGCCCTGTGGGGAAGCTGTAGTGCCAAAGCCAAAGCAATGAGGAAATCCCGCTGACAGGCAGGGAGAGCCACAGCTTGGAGGTGGTCTTTCCTAGGAAGAGGACATAGTTGTCTTCTGACAACAGAGCCACTGTCTGTGCAGTGAGTGTGACACAGGGAAGCCAGGAGGACCTAGAAGGCGCCATCCAGGAGATCCCTCCACCAAACTGCTCCTGGGGAAGGACACACAGGGAGCAGCCCAGGATGGGCTGTGACCTCCTCCTACCTGAAGGTGGCTGTATATGGCGATGAGACCGGTTTGGGAGTTCTATAACATTGTCAGTGTGAATGTCCCTGTTGATGCGGGGTTTCTGTTTTGGGTTCACCCTGACACCAAACCATCTCTGCTGTGGTAGTCTGGAAATAGCCCAGTGGCACGCTGCATTTTATTCTCCTGACAACTGCTTTAGTCTAGCTGAAAACGGCTGGACTAAGCTTTGGGGAGGGAAAGGGGCCAGTGTCCTTCAGTGTCTGAGGGATCAAGGCAGATCATTTAATCACACTGCTGCAGGCTGTCACTGTCACACAGATGAGAACGCACAGTAAGTGTGAGCCTGGGTGCGTGCGTACGCACTCCCCCCTGCCCTGACAGGCACAGGCAGTTGTTTCCTACCTGATAGATGAGCTGTTTTCCCACGAAGCAAGCGCTGAAGGCTTTGCCCACTTGCAGAAATGCAGGAAGCTGCAGACCTCTCCTCTTTCGGTGGGGATGGGATGATGGGATCCTGTTACAGCCCTGCCCTCCAGCAAGCAGGAGTGGTTAATGCAGAACAGCCCTCCCAAATAGCCCATACAGCCTTCAGATGTCTTGGTGCATGGACACAAGGGAGACCCCACACCCCTATTCCCTTGGAGTCATGCTCCACAGCTATGTGACCACCCAAGCAGTCCACTAAAAACCCACAGCACAGTTGAGCTATGGTCTTTTACTGGCCAATCTCTCTGCCATGCTAGCCCGGGGGCACCCAGGGGAATGGTCCTTGGCACAGAGGCATCCCCCAGGAGATGCTGGCTGAGGGGATACCATTCATGGACAGCTTTCCACAGGGAGATGTCACAGGCCAACCACCCCCACCATAGCCAGAGAAGGCAAATAGGACCACCTCGGGCAGGACCGAGCACTGCTCACTCTCTGTCCCTCTCTTCAAACCAACACGGTGCTGCCCCCGTGCACCCACCAAGCACCCAGCCCCAGACTTATCACTGCCCCTCTGCACCCCTGCCCCAGCGCTGCTGGTGGCCTCTCTGCATGCATGCACACAGGCATGGAGTGATGCCCACACAGATTTTGAGCCCTGCCTGGGTCCAGCTCAGGTTTATTCAGCCTGTACGCCAGCACCCTCCCAGGATAACGCTGGCTTTCTCATAATATTCCCACTACCCCACTAGCCGTGGATCAGAGCTCCAGCAGCCAAAAGGAGGAGTTGCCTTAGCAACAGGAGTGGTGTGAAAGTGCAGGGACTCGCTGGCATCCCTTCAGCGCAGCCACAGCCACAGGTTGAGGCAGGGATGCCTGATAGATCCCACCCTGCAAGAGACCCCTGCCCAGGTGGGTGGAAGAGAGGAGGGAGCACAGCCCTCCCCAGCTGGAGTCGTGCCCCAGCCCCCCCATGGCCCTGGGCTATCACACCAGGAGTAAATTGCATCCACATATTTTCCTTTGCTAATTGCTGCCTTTTTACCAGCTTCTGAGGCTGGAGCAGCAGGGTGATATCCAGGAATAAACACATGTAAATAACCAGCAGCAGAAGCTCCAAATTGCCGGCTGTAATTTGTTGTTAAGTGGCACTTAAGTGGGGTCAATTGAGGCAGAGGTAAAACCTGCGGGTTACCAGGCAGGAGCCAAAGCAAAGGGAAAACCCCAGGGATTTCTGGGGTGGCAGGACTCAACAGGCTCCCTACAAACAGAGCTGAACGTGCAGTTTCAGTCCGGTGATGCACTGCAGAGTGAGGAAGGTGATGGGTACAAGAGTCTTGTGGGGCTCATCTACATAAGAAAGCCATTCCCAATGCGCCAGCAACTCCCTGTAGGGCTACCCTTACGTTGCAGATACTCAGAGGTGGCCTGAAAAACCTGAGGACCATCCCTTGTGATTGCTGCAAGCTACAGGAGTGAATGAGGATAGCAGACACACCAGGAGCCAGTGCACCTCCCACCCAGCTGGGCACTGCAGGTAACCTGCTATGCAGAGCTGCAGGGCAGTGCTCATGTCTGCACTAATGTCTGGTGCCACTGTGGAGTTACAACCCCTGAAATAACAGGGCTAATCACACGGAATGACATCCCAAACTTCAGCATAGTTCAGTCCCTCCTTCCCTCTCCTTGTCTGGGACCACTGTGGCCCAGGGCACGTCAGGAAGAGGAACATCTGGGTCTAGGGTGATCGGCCTCAAGCCAACAAGGGTGATCTCCTGTGGCCCAGTTAATGCCTTGCAGGGTGGTACCCCATCCAGTGACCAGCTGTGGTGGCACAGGTACCACTGGGTGCCCCATGCCCAGGGTTGTTTCCCAACCAGTGCACCTAATCCAGCCCATCATGCACAGAGACTTGGTGTGACGACAGTGGTGGGATGACCTTGCAGGGAGCTGCACCTAGCACTGCCCAGCTCACTGGGGTCCCTCCTAGGAACCCCAGGAGGCTCCAGCTGAGCCACAGAAGGCATCCAACAGATGGAGGAGTCTGACTCTGCCACTACCCCTTACCATGCTGCAGCTGCTCTGTCCCAAGGTGACCATTTCAGACCAGCAATGATCCAGCCTCCTCTTTCTTTCCCATGCAGACATTGGAGCTCTGGCTCATCCACCTGCTGGCTTTCAGCTGCAGCTCCTTCACTGCTTCATATGCTGACATTCCCGAGTAGTTTTTCACCCAAGGATGGGGCTACCCTAGGACTTCTCTTTTTTCAGCATCAGCTCTAGGCACGGTCAGCTCATTCGGGTCAAGCAACAGCACCTAAGGCCATGCTGTGGGAAGCCCTGTTTTAAAAAGGGGGATACATGACAGGGCTAACCAGTGGCTAATGAGGCATTATATATGCGTGTCACTTTATGGGAGAAAGAAGCAGAACACGCACACTATTTAATCGACTAGGGGTACCAAGATGCTAATGTGTGGAATCACAGCATCTGCTGTGGCAGTTACTTCACAGCTGAGATCAATGCCTCTTCTCAGGGTCCCAGGCCACTGCGCAGGGAGGAGCGGCAGAGATTCGAGGAGTGGATGAGATGTGGAAAGTCAGTCTCAAAACAACCTAAATGTTGTTTCTAAATATTGCCCCCAAAATAATAGTTGTCCAATGCTAGACAATTATGCAATGCTGTTAACTGTTTCTTGCCAAAATATCATTTTTGGACAAAGGCCATTTAAAAACGTATTTTGTAAGAACGTGCCAGCTCAAAACACTCCTTCTTGAATAGTATCATCAGGTAAAGAAGAAGTGCTGCAAACGCTCTGGGTAACTTTACTGCAGGCATTCAGTATGCATTACTGTATCTGAGACTGCATTTTCAAGATTGCCTTATTCAGAGACAATACACAAGACAATAACAAGAGCTAAATTAGGATAAATTACATCTAGAAGCACAGTGTTTACAAGGACTGGTAATTCACCCACAGCATCAAATGACTTTTCTGGCAAGAGTCTGCTTTTAGTGGGCTCAGCTGTTGTGAATGAATGAGTCTCCATACAAATGCAGATTTGATTTACCTAGGAAGTTTAGTTACCCCTAAATGGGAGATAGATAGGTGGGTGGGTGGGTGGATGGGTGGACAGGTGGATGAATAGACAGACAGACAGGCAGACAGATAGGCAGATACCCAATATAACATCTGGCTTTCTTAGAAATGGTGGTATTTGCAGAGAAAATGTATAGAATTTTGTTCAGCAGTTTCATTAGGTAAATGGACTAATCACAAATGAGAAAAAATCACAGACAGTGTTGTTCTGGAGTAAGCTGCTTTTAGAGAAATGAGGCATTTGCAAAAGACACAAACACAGCTTTCTTTTTTCATCCAAGTTAAAACTTCCACTGGAGATCCTGAAGTGCTCTGCTTGCAGCTCAGCACAAAAAGTGACCTTGTCCCCAACCAGGAAATGGTCGGACATCTGTCTGGCTATTGCCAACATGAAAAAAAGGGCTCCTGTTAGAGGACCAGCATGTTGCTCAGCAGATCAAAGATAACTGCATAAAGCCAACATGTATCTTGCAGTCCTGAAATTGATGATCAGTCGGTGACATACATGAATCAGCAACATATGGAGTGGAGATACTTTGTCACAATTTGAGAAAATATCCAGGAAATAACGTGAATGTTTTAGAAACCTTGCAAAAAAGTCCACATAAACAAGATGTTTAGATGGAAGATGCTACAGTGCAGGGATGACGGTTTACAAGCAGATCTACAGGAAACAAACTTCTGAGCTGGGACTAAGAAGATTTTGGGAAGATGAGTAGAGAGGTAGAAAGTAGAGACATGAAGAGTTGGTCCCACACTGTTGCTAAAGGACATGCTAGGTGATGGGATGAACAGAAAACTCAGAGGCTCTTGGACAGTGAAGACCGTGTTCCTAACAGGGGTTTAAACACTGTGCGAGATCAGCATATTGGACTGTGGCTGTGGCCAGGCAATGTATTCTTCACGGTCCCTATCTGCAGAGAGAAGTTTCTTTCCCTGTTGTTCCTGGGTGGTGAGCCTGATTCAGTAAGTCCCTGCAGCTCCTGGTTTGTGCCACCCCAAGACGCTTGTGCGGCGCAGCCCCTACTGCTCATCAAAGGCCCTGCTATGAAATTTGATGGTTGCGTGCACCAGTCCGCCCACAGCGGATTCCAAGCTTGGATGTGAGCTGGCGACGTGCCATGACAGGACAGTGTATCAAGACCTTGCTCTAATTTTATCCCATGGTTATGCTAACTATGTAAAACAGCTATGGTTTGAAAGCATATGGTGCAGTATAAAAATCTCCATAGAATGAATTACAGCAACTTCACAGAGAAGATGTAGAAGAATTTAGAAAAATATTTCAACAGATTTTAATATAAAATATCTTATAAAACCGCTTATTGGCTGGTATAGCACAATTTCAAAGTAGCAGTTACTTCTTTTAATTTTATGTACACACATATGCACATGCATCGCACAGATAGATGGCAGCTGAGAGTCCCGCAAATGGATTCCTCTGTTGTGGTGACAGTGTGCTACATATCTTAATAAAAGTGCCACAGTTGGACCTCAGATTGTGTAATATGATCTCATTATTGATTTTCATGTAATGGGATGCTAAATAACTTTGCCTATGTACATCGGATCAATGAGGAAGGTGCATGGTGCGTGGTGTATCAATGTTCAGCATAAAGATTACATTATGAGCCTCATTCATTTAAGCAGCGAGATGATCAATAGCAGCTAACTTCAATCAAAAACACATCAATTAATAATTGCTTTTCAGCTTCTGTCCTTTTTGTCATTTCAGCTATTTGGCAGATGAACTTTATACCCTCCCAGCTATCAAGCTGTGGCTGATTGCCCAGGCAAGTGTATCAGATAGATAGATAGATAGACTAGATTAGATTAGACTCTACAGCTATGTACAAACTGCAAGTTCTTTGTCTAGGCCACTAATAGCAAGTTAATAAAACCTGAAAGAATTGTCAGCACTTGCTTATTGATACTCCCAGATGAAAAAAACACGACTTGTTTAAGAAGCCATATTAAGACTGCTAAAGACATAACAATTACTCAGGGCAAATTTGGTTTCATTGGGCTTTGCATCAGGCTCTTAAGAAATAAGCTTAAATGCAAAAGACCAAATCAGGATTTAAAACAAAAATGTTAGAAACTGAGAAATGTACAGTTATAATCCTGAAAAAGCAATGTCTATATAAGAAAGCTAAACTCTGTGAAATTTACCCAGCAACAAACATGGCACTGTGATGGAGTGCATGGGGCAGTCATATGCAGTGGTAGGGCTCAGTAATGAGCTCCCATCTCTCTAGGCTGGGTGGTTGTCCCAGCTCTGGCTGTGAGACACCAGCAGCAGCTTGGGCTGCAGCACTCCTATGGGCTGAGACCTGGGTATGCACCAGAGCTGCTTTAAGAGATGGTGCTTGGACCACACTGTCCTCCAGCTGTTTCAGGAAGATGGTTGGTGCATCACAGGCACTCCAGTAATGGGCAAGGTCAACACCAGCACCATAAATTGTGACTGAAGGTCCACGGGGAGAACCTGTGCCAGGGGTCAGGAAGCAATAGCTGGGGAGATGCTTCTGAGCAGACCTGCAAGATTGCACATTTCTCCTGCCTGTAGGAATGAAGCAGCTGGTACAGTCACCAGGTCCTTGATTTCAGAGGGGTCCCGTGTAATCTAAGGAGATCCAAAACCAAACAGCCTGGAGGGGATGGTCCATCCCTCCTGTTGTCACAGCAGCCAGCCCATCACATCTCTCTCTCAGCACGACCATTTTAAACCATGTGCTCCTGTACTCGGTTATAAAATTAATGTCCATGCCACCACGGTTTCTTCCCCACATTGTAGAGTCAAGGGCTGGAAATGATGGCGCGTGGCTCGTGTCACTGACCAGCGCGGTGGGAAGTCCCAACCCTGCTGATGACTGCTGGCACACCGGCAGCAAACCAAGAGAAATCTGCCCAAGAATATGCGTGACTAAGTCTGAGCAAAGAATGGGCTTTCAAATGTAGCAAGCAACCTGTTCATAGAAAATTCACGAAGACGAAGAAAGGCACCACAGCCTGAATTAATTATTTCTTGCAGATGATTCACTTGCCTCTAATTATAGCTGAGCTTCTAAACACAAATGTCAATTAAAATGTTATAGTTCTTCTGCAGCTGTCATTCATGTGCTGGTGAAGAGATCAAGGCCAGAGATATTAAAAGCCTTGGGAGTGAAACGAGGTGAAAAAGAGCCCTTGGTGGAAAAAGAGCCCTTGGTGGAGTAAAATTGTCAAGATGGAGTTTTGCCCTGAGCATTTTAGGCCCACAAAGCTATATCATCTGTATTTGAAACCTGCCGTCTGCTGCATTCCCAGCAGGCAATCAAGGGCTTTTAGGGATAGTTTCTCATTTCTCTGAAAATGCTGTGGTGCACGCAGACCCCTTGCCACCTTGAAGTGGTGTGGGGGAGCAGGACAGGACATCTCTGCTACTCTCTGCCTCCTTGCCCAAACACGGGAAAAGAAGAAGGACTGGAAAAAAAACATAATACCATGTGAACGATCATACCAGACCCTCTCTGCGTGTTGGCTGGTGCCTTGTACGGAGTGGATGTCTGAGAAATAAAAGAGTTTATCGTATTTTGCCTCTGATAAAAATGCCAGGATTAGCTAATGTGTTTTGGTTCAGCATTTTGGGACATTTAGATGAGAAGACCCTGCACAGAAAAGCTCGCTGGGGGCTGCTCTCCCTCCACAGTTTGGCCGTGTTTTGCCTTGTATAGAGGCATGTGTTTGATGAGTCCTGCTCTCCTGGGGCTGGATAAAGTGCAGGAGTAGCAGTCTCATGTCAACTCTTGTCTCACATAGGATGAAGGTACACACATTTCAGGGTGTTCCCTGTGCTCTGTTGAAGGTAGGACAAAAAGAAGGGAGGTTTTAGAGAGAAAAAGTGACAGCAAGAAGCTGCATTGCCTTTAGAGTAAAAGGAATCACCCTTGCAGCCTTGTGATTTATATTCATTTGCCTCAATGAGGCCAGAGCTGTCCTTAGCAGAAGCTCTCAGCTCTCTGTGACCATCACAGGCTTGCCCGTACCCTCTGTGGCTGCAGCCGTGTCCTCATGCAGCATTTCTATCTGCGTGATCTGGCAGGACAGCCAGGTCATGCGCAAGTTCCCTCCCCTGGAGCTCGGACCTCCAGGTTGTTGGTGACTGCTCTACGCTTCTTTCCAATCATCCCTTCAGCTCATGCCTGCGGAGCTGACACACGCCCAGCTCCATACTTTGAGCAGGAGGTATCACCAGCACCCTGGTTTCTCCCAGCAGCATTCCCACACTGCTGTGAGCTGCCAGTGCAGGACAAAGCTTCATGAAGCCCACACCCAGGTGGCAGTGGCACTGCCTCTGCTGGGTTGAGATGTCTGTGGTATCTACTGGGGCAAGTGGGGACCCCAGGAAGAAGGTGACCCCAGGAGGAGGAGGAACCCAGGAGGAAGAGGACCCCAGGAGGAAGGGCATTTCCTTGCCCAGGGCTTCACCCCTCCAGAGGGAGCCGTTTTGCAGATGGTGGATGGCAATTAGTACCTTCACCACCTATCCTAGCAGGATGCTGGCCAGGCCAGCACTGCAGGACACTGCCTTGTTAGCAACCAGCAACCATCTTGGCAGCCTGAGCACCACCTCCCAGATACCAGCAGCACCTGGCGGAGGAGCACCCTTTCTTTGAAGCCCCCATGTCACATCCCTGCAGGCAACAGAGGTCTCTTCAGGCAGATAAGTCATTTATTGTGCCATATGAAGCACAGCCCTAAGTAGCATCTCTGCTTGTTCCATAATTTAAACTTTCCCTTGGCCAAATGTGCCCAAATAACTTGGGTTAGACAGTAGCCACTCAGTGAAGACTCCTAGAGCAAATTAATAATCTGCTGCCTCCTGTTCAGCATGCTCGGTAACATCTCAGCTGTTAACTCTGCAGCCTGTGAACATTTGGAGTTTACAGTTATTTTATTTTCTGAGGACAGATGGCAGACAGCACTGTAGTAGAGGGGCAGATGGCTGTGCACCTATGAGCAAAACAAAAAAAAAAAAAACCCCAAACTGCATGGTTAAGCTGAAAAGTAAGCTGGCTGTGCTCCTGTTCTCAGGCACACCGCATAAACCCAGCCACATCCGTGTGACTTTCATCTCATCTCGCATAGGGAGGTAAGAGCAGGACGTGGCCCTTAGGGTTTAATAAAGCATCAGACACAGAAAGAAACAACAATTTTGTCACTTAAGATGTAATCTGAGGATAAGAATGTCATGGCACAAGGTGAGAACAGCTAACCACTTCACTGGCACGGTACAGCTGTGGGTGATCTGCCTCTTTTCCCAGCATGGGAAGATGACCCATGTCCTCCTGCCCAGGGCTGAACTATCCCTCTCACTATGGA
>VZSZ01000676.1:720914-807756 GCA_013398815.1 Ibidorhyncha struthersii
TGTCCCAGGAGGGTGCCAGCACATGGCAAAGGCCACGGTGGCAGCTCCTGCTCTCAGTAAGGCCGTATTACATGAAATTGGCAGGATTTGCTGAAAAAAAAAAAGAAAAAGATAGCTTCCTTGGCCCACCTGTGCATTTTGAACGATGCCTCCTGGTGCACACACGCACCTGTGTCTCTTGGAGGAGCACGTCTCAGGCTTTGCAGGTCCATCATCCTGGTTTCACGTAACCTATGCTGGAGACCAGTCTGTAAGGTAAAGGTTAAAGGGGAACAACCTAGGGACAGTCAGTGAGGAAAAATATCTGCCCCTCATTATAATAATATAAACAGCAAGGCTATCCAGTTACATATTGTCAGCTTGCACCTATTACCTAGCGAAACCAAATGGCCCAAATTTAAGCCTTATTGCTCAATGTGAGATGTACCAGCCAAACCAAAAGGTGAAATACTGTAAACCTGGGGGAAGCAGGACCCCAAGAAACTCAAGCCGAGCTTTTACAATGAAGTTTTTCAGCAGAAGCAAAAGTCACATGAGAAGACAGGGCTGACAAACTACTTATACTGTTCCATGTCCCACAGAATTAAGTGACTACAAACCTCTGGATTTTGATTAGATATTGTGTTCCTCCAAGAAACATTAACTTCCAATGTTTGAAATGTCTTAAAAAGAGAGCAAGAAGAAAGTCAGACCCACAAAAGAGGTGTCCTTCTTGATCTCCAACAAATTAAACTCTAGCGCTATCAAGCCAATATTAGGAAACCCATGTATTGAGGCATCGTGGGTTATTTTTCCCAAACAATTCCTTTTTATCCACCCTGAATGTTTGTTTGCCCCCTTGGCTTTCATTTTATAATTAGTCTCTCTGGACAGAAAGCGAATCTTTCATTGACTTGCTCACAAACAAGTAATTGTTCACTAACCTCATTCTTCAGGGAGGTTTTAATGCCAGGCTACATCCTGCACTCAGCAAAATTCCCATAAATTCTTCTAAGGGATGCTGCCTTAGTTTTGCAGCAGTCATCCAGGCACAAGGTTGGAAATGCCATGGGTGTAAACCAGCTGCCAATAGCCCTTGGCAGGAGCTGCTGAATGGCAGAACCCAGTGGTGCTCTCCACCAGTGATGCATGCCCAAAGGAGCAGTAGTGCAACTCATATTATAAGTTTCATTGTCTTACACTGGTGGTTTCTAGAAGCAAATAATGATAAGGAAACTCACTGTGCAGATTCCTTTGTTTTCCATCTTTTTAAATAAAATAGGTAAAATAGACTAATGGCCTGGAATTCCTCAGTTTGAAACATGAAAAATAGACTAATGGACTGGAATTCCTTACTTCGAAATGTGATCACAAAGTGAATGAAATAACAGCTCTTAAATGATTCAGAACCAACAAGAAATTTGTACCAGTGCCTGATCAGCTTGAGAGGAGGGGCCCCAGCAACCAGAGGGTTGCCATCAGCAGCACAAGGTCCAGTTGGAGGCAAACCACAAAAGGTGTAACGCAGCAGTCCATAATGGGGTGAATACAGTTACGTGTATTTATTAATTACCGGGGATAGAGTGCACCCTCAACAAGTCTGCAGATGATACAAACTGGGAGGAGTGACTGGTACACCAGATGGATGTGGAGATGATTGTGGTCCATTCAGAGGGACTTCAACAGGTTGGAGAATTGAGCAGAGAGGAATCTCACAAAGGAATCACAAGGGGAAATGCAAAATCCTGCAGCTGGGGAGGAATAACCCCAGGCAGCAGCACGTACTGGGGTCCGACCTGCTGGAAAGCAGGTCTGCAGAGAAGGACCATGGGGTTCTGGTGGACCTCAAGCTGACATTGAACTAACAATGCACCCTCACAACATAGGCCAACAGTCTGTCTTTTGGGCTGCATTAGGCAGAGCATTGCCAGCAGGTCAGGGGAGAGGACCTTTCCCCTCTACTTAGCACTGGGAAAGACACATCTGGAGTGCTGGGTCCAGTTCTGGACTCCCCAGAACAAGAAAAATATGGACTTAATAGAACAAGTCCAGCAAAGGGCCATGAAGATGATTAAGGGACTGGAGCACCTTTCCTACGAGAGGCTTCAAGAGCCGTGACTGTTCAGCCTGCAAAAGAGAAGGCTCAGGACGGATCTTATCAATAAGTATAAACACCCGATAAGAGGGTGTAGAGAAGAGGGAGCCAGACTTTTCTCAGTGCTGACCAGTAACAGCACAAGAAGCAATGGGCACAAACTGAAACGTGAAATTCCATCTGAACACAAGGAAACACATTTTACTGTGAAGGAGGTCAAGCACAGGTTGCCCAGAGAGGTTGTGGAGTCTCCCAGTTTGTAGATATTCAAAACCTGACTGGACATGGTCCTGGGCAACCTGCTTAGGTGACCCTACTTGAGCAGAGGTTTGGACTAGCTGACCTCCAGATGTGACTTCAGCCTAAAAGATTCTGCATTTCCTTTGGGTTTCTTGGATCTGTGGTAGATTCAGCCACTAAGGATCCTGAGCTCCTTCTGCCTCATGCAAAAAAAGTATGGTCAAATTTGAGAAGACAGACTTAGAAGAAACACTGTTGGATTATGACAGAGGCTGTTAGAAATAATAGCCTAACTGATTCCATTAGGAAATTTGTTATTTTGGGAAGGGAGTATAAAACATCATAAAATAAGAAAACGTTTGATCATCAAAGAGCTCTTAGAAAGAATGTGAACTTGCTTGCACTGAGAAAAACTCATTTTTAGCCTGGTTTCACGAAGAACAAAGACTCATGGGATCACACTGTCTAGTCTGCCCAACCGTCTGCCAGCCCCTTTGTATAAGTGAACTCCAGTCACATTGGGAAGAGGGGAGAGGTCTCGGAGGCAGGAGGTGTCATGAAAACCTGCAGCTGAGGAAGAGAAATCGATGCTGTTAGTGTCTTCTTTGTGGTAAAGGCAGGGACAGCTCAACATTCATCTGCAGGTGACAGACTGATCATCACAGATCCAGACTGGCCACAGTTCATCATAGCACGTCAAAAATAAGTAGGGAGGCAGTTTGGGGTGGTAGAGGTGTTTTATGATGAGCCCAAGAGACGAACAGGTGCTGAGGATCCTGTAGGAGATCCAGGGGTTGTGAAAAGGAATGGAAATACCATCTCACAGAAGCACATCATGGATGTGTCTCATCTGCCCATTTAATGTGACCTGTTTGCCCTTCATGGTGCTCCCAGTCACATCAGAGGCATGTCACTGCTGCAGCAGCACCCACATCCAGACACTGTGCTCCTCTGCAAGAGAAGGTAACCGTTGCCTTCTGAAGCAGCTCAAGGTCTAGGCAGAGGTGCCAACTGCTGCCACTTGCCAGGCACATCTGGCTTTGCTCTGCCGATGTTGGGACCAGGAGCCACCTGGGCAGTGTGGAGGGAAGGCAGGAGGTGACCCCCAGCTCCAGGGTGATCCAAGCTCCCCCTTCCACCCAGACCCTTTTCTACCAGCCCACTCATGATCACGGCGTGGCGCAGAGTGCAGAGGGGCTGAGCATCCCAGGGCTGGATGCACGCAGGGTCTGGTGGGCGTGTGAGTCAGTTCACTGCACTGACCCAGCGGGGGCCAAGGACTAAAGTCTATACCCAGATGCTTTTTCACGTATAATAGTGAGAGAGGAAAATGTTCTGCCTCCTCAATTTGGTCTCATCTGCCCTCACTAGGAGGGGGCGAATGGTCTCTTCTCACCTGAAGAATAATGCCCCTGCACTGAAGATCTCGTGCTCTTGTCTTACAAACACAGAAGACACATCAGCTCCCAAGCAGCTGTCTGGAGAAGGAGCTCTAATTTTCAAACTCTTCCTGGCTTTATTTACTACATACGCCAGTGTTTTTAAAAACCGGGCTGGCTAAAATTTTGAGTTGGGGAAAAAAACAAACCTCTAAGCATACTGAAGAAAAAATATTTTTAAACAACTGGGTAGAATGGAGTTTAAATCAACCAGTATGTGTCCATGGATGGATCTTTATTTAAAATGACCCTGGATCTGAGACGTATATGAGAACAGGGAATAGTGTTAGATTAAATCAAGTGAGTACAGCCCTTTTTTTGTCTTCTTTGAAGAAGAGGTTTCTAGGACCAAGAGACAAAAATATTTCTGCTGTGGAAATCAAGCCAGCTTGAAATTTTGGCTGTGATTTCACTTCTTTTTCCATTTGCAAAATTACCAATTTTGGCTCAGAAGCCTTTTACCTCCTTACTGGAAAATGGAATATATGTTATGCAATAATAATATTTTGTTATAAGGGTTAGTTACTTATTTGCATGGAAAATGGAAGGCATAAGGAGAAAATGCATAATGCAAATGTTGTTTATGATGTGAATGAATCAATGGATTGCTAATATCTGTAATTTTAATACTACTGTATAGCTTGGTTTAAAACTTGGATTGAGTTTAGTACAAGTATTGGATCTGTGCTTTTTTTATTTTCTGCATTGTTTTAAAAATAGCACATATTTGGATTAGCAGTGTGAACAAATTTAAAGATGCCAAAGTAATCAAATGAAATGGCATTCACTGACCAATTGAAACTGTAAGAATAAACTTTTCTCCACATAGTTTTCCTCAGGGGTGATTTCCACGTCCTTTCATGTAGGTGAAAAAAAAGTTTAGCAATATTTCCCGCAGAGCCCCCCTGCTTCCCTTTTCAGCACAAATAAAAGAGTAGGAAATAAAAAAGTTGTTCAGTAAACATCAGAACTAAAATCTATTTTTTATAGATAGCTTCTAATCCCTCTTTAGCTGTATATCATTGGATCTTCCTCATGTTCCCCCTCACCTTTCCCTCTTGATGGTACCTCCAAATCCCTCTGTGGCCACAACCTCCCCAAACCCAGACACATGCAGGAACCCAACCACTTTATGGCAGAGGACAAAGAGAAGTAATGTTTGAGACGACGCTGCAGCCTTTTAAGCAAGAACTTAACCATCTTCCAGATTCTGTCCTATCCACCAAATTCATTTGAAATCAGTGAAACAGTTAAAAAGGCTTTAAGGGGGTGGGGGGGGTGTTCAAAGTGGCAGGGAGTGATAAGCAGACATGCAGACAGATAGGTAGATGAACAGTCTGGGAAAAGGCTGATCAAATAAATATCATGTCGTTAGGAAACAAGGCTGGAAAGGGAGGAGGGGGAAAGAGAAAAATAATCCCCACAAGATTAAAAACTTAATGCTTCAGTTAAAAAAAAAAAAAAATGGAATCAAATCAAGAATAGAAAAGGATCAAAAATACACACTTGAATCTATACTAAAATTTTTTATTTAAAACTACTGCTGAAAAAGTAGATGATATAATAAAAAGCAGTATATTAGGGGAAAAAAAGGATGGTGCTGAGAAAGGTTATTTTTCTAATAGGAAGAGTTTACAGTCACACAAATGTGACCTTTCTGTTTGAAGCACAGAATACGGACCAGTCTGGACCTGGGCCACTTTGATCTCAGTGGCGTACCGGGAAGTCACCAGTATACTTTTCTATTATTATTATTATTATTATTGTTATTACATGTCGTGGTTTGAGCCTCCCACAGGTGTGACCCCTCTACACTTTTCCGCTGCTGACCCTCCAAGGGAGCAAATGACAAAGTTGGCTGGCCCTGGTTGTTATAGCAGTAAGTATAAGCAGGAGCCTCTGTGCATACCATTCCTTGGCATAAATTATAAACAATCAGGTCTTATCACTCTGAAAATGAACAGTGTCTCCACAATATGCTGTTAATTTCAGAGAGTTCGGTTAGTTAGAAGAGGCTTAGCTAAAAACATAAAATCACTGAACAGAAAATCAGTTCTGTTTTACCTTTTTGCTAGAGATCTCAGCCCTGGAGGGGATTTGGAAGAGTCCAAGCTCTGTTCCCTCACTTGCAATGAGTGAAGCTGATGGTGCTGGAGACCCAGCATCCACACAACACACATTGGGTTAACTTCAGCACACCTTTAGCCCAGTCTTTTGGGTTGAATCTCCACTACCATCTGGAGCACTTAAGATGTGCCCCCAAAACACTTCTGACAGTTCTGATGCTGTCCAAAAGGAATTGAGTTCATATGTTCCTGGAGCACTGCACAGTGTATCTTCATGGGAAATCCGCTTTAAAGGCTAAATCCTTTATTAGAAATCTACCATTAGCGAAGGAGCAGAGGCACAAGATATCAGGAGTTTCAGTGGTATCCCAAACATTTGCTGATCCCAGCAGGTATTTTGGCATCCTGACAGTTTATTCATTTTTTTTCTTTTTCTTGACAATCTGAAGAGCCAACTGGGAAGCCAGGAACTGCCCATCAGTGAAGGGTCAGGGAATGAAACAGGAATTTTGACAGGCAGGAGCTGAAGAAGACGTGCTTTCCACATGCTCAGGATGCAGCAGACCAGAGCCTTTTGCTCCAATGATTGAAGGAAAAAGGGAAAGGAGATGCTGTCAAGGGTTTCAACTCCAAAAGGCTAGAAATGTTCAGGCTGTATGGGATTCCTTTATAGCCAGAATGTGATATAGCACTCTGTTCCAGTGGGAACAGCTGTTCTTCTTCCACTCACATGGAAAGATAAAAATAATAAATTTTAAAAATTTAAAAAATATACAAACAAGCAAACAAACCAAAATCAATCAATCAATCAATCCCAAAACACCTGGGGCAGGGATGGGAGAAGGAGCCCAAGTTAGGAACAGGAGCAGCTGATGTGTGTGGAGGTGATTTAAACAGTGAAATGGTCTGAGGTAGTAAATGAGGTCACCTGCTGAGAGAGCCTCTGGATGGGCCAAACTTCAGACATGGGAAGCAGCTTTACACAGGCAGAGAGACAGCAAACTGTTTAGAAGTAAGCTGAAATGGGGTTGTACAGGATAGAGCCCTGCAGATAATGCTAAATAGAAGGAAGTGAGGAGCCCCAGAGAGGAAAGAGAAATGCATGCGAAGCCTCTGAAGTACGTGCAGAAAATATTAAAATGCAAATTGCCCCAGTAAATCAAGGCAAGGACAGTTTGGGAAAAATCATCCAAACCAGCAGACAGTCAACAGGAGGGAGAGGCAGCCAAGCAGGAAGGCCAAGAAGCTGCAAGAACTGCAGGGCAGCAAATTAAAGTTTCACACCCTGATCTGACTGCAGAAAAAAGCACAAGCCCTCAGCCAGAGCTCAGGAGTGCCAGGCCAACGGGGAGACAGGAGACAGCACTTGTAGGATGCTGCCAGGCTATCGGCACACGAACCCCTCATAATTACAGCAAACCACAGGGAGGGATGGAGGAGCATCACAGCTGACTGAGTACACGGGGACCATTTGCAGCACCACAGGGAGAAGAAGGCAAAGACCTGCAGCGCTCCTTCATCTGCTTAGAGCAGATCTAGAGCAGTGAGGGCATTAAACGGATTTTCCCAAGACTTAGAAGTCCTTGTGGCTCACTGCTTCTCCTCCAAGAGAGCAACAGTGTTGTGTCGGGACTCATAATTCAAGATTTTTGAAGTACAGGTCTAAACCAAGACCTTGTTCAGAGGCAGCTCACCGGCATGAGAGACAAACTGACATGGGAAGAGCTGCCAAGATGTCATCTTCATCCAGTCATTCGTCCCAAACCTGCCAAAAGCTCATACACTCCACTGCTTCTTGCCAAGCGGTCTCAGGCAGACTTGATCCCCCACCTGGCTCCTCTGCTCTTCTCTTCCCAACTTCACCAAGTGGCCACCTTACTGCAAAGGCTCCTCCTCACACCCCCAGATTTAGCTCAGATCTGAGAAGCTCAGGTGACACCTTTTGGGTGCTGTTCTTCTCAGTGAATATTTAGCCTTTTAGTGAGAACATCCCCAACTGTAGTTCTTCTCCTGTTTTCCTGTCAGCTGACAGAGACCTTGAACAAGCACTAGGTATAGTCCTGTCTAAGTGAACTGATGATCGCATGCAGGTCTGCTCTTTCCTCAAGAGGTGCATAGCCCTAAAACACACAGGCTAATTAAACAGCAAAGGGTTAACGTGTTTCTTGTCAAGTTAAGCCCCAAAACCCAGCACTCCCAGTGTGCCCAGGCACTGAGTCCTCAGTGGTTTTCAGCACCAGGTTGAAAAGAAAAATACTCCTTCACTCTGGATTTCTCTGGGATCAGCCATCTAGGACCCACAGCAAGGCTGATCTCCAGATGGTCCTGGACCTGTCATCAGTGTGGGACCAGGGCCCTGTTTTGAGATACAGCCCTCTGCCCGCCCATTTGAAGCACAGCAGTGTGACACTGTCCCTGCACAGATCCCACATTTTAGGTTGCAACCTCTGTGCAAGGCATCCCCCTCAGGGCTCCTGCCCACCCACAGCTTGTCCAGGTGGCTCCAGCTCCAGCCAGCCTGCTTTAGTCAAAGGGAAGGGGACAGCTATAGGGAACCAACTACTCCCACAGGAACTGATTAATGGTTTAAATTACCACTAACCCCATCCCCATGGGCTGACGCATACACAGTTCCATCCCTGTGCACACCATGTGCACACCAACTCCCGTGGAAGGAGACTTCCATGAGCACTCACCACGTGCCTGTATGGAGCCAAATATGCAGAGCAGCGCTCTCCTTACCTGACTTTGCAGCATCTGGTTGATCAGCAAAACACTTGTATGGCAGATGAGAAGAGCAGAGGACAGAGGAGATCTGTGCTGGTTAACTGTCAGAAGCAGGGAAGGAGACAACATGTAGACTGAAGCAGGAGAGCTTCCCTCTGCAGAAATAAAATGAACAGCCATGTAGTTAAGTGCAAAGAGCAAGATTTCCTCTCATTTTTTTTTTCTCCCAGGGACTGGTGTCCTCATCCTCAGCCTTCTTCCGAGAATTTGCTCAACAAGAGTTCTTGGACGAAGGAAGCTCCACTGACCTGCTGGCAACATGCCTGAACAGAGACCATGCTTAGAGAGTGCTGGACTTTGCTACAGCTTCTGCTCCAGCTACAGCAGGTTCCTGTGAGCATGAGCTGCCACAGCCACCCACCGCTGTAGCTTGAGGTCACCACCTTAGAGATGAAGACCAAGGGAACCAGTGGGCACCGAAGTGGAGGTCTGGCCACTCATTCATGGCTTCTGAGGCCAGAGGGACCACTTGATCACCCAGGCTAGACCTGGACTGTGTGCTTGGCTGGGGCTGAGCCTTAAGCTTTGGCTCAACCAGGGGTTGACTGCCACGGTGTTCCAAGCAGGCAGAGTCCAGTGCAGGACTCAGCCAGGGGACAAGACCAGATGTATGACAAGGAGATGACATTCAGTAATGGAGATGATTCAGGCAGAACAGCACCTCCCAGCCACACAGCCCTGATTGCTCTACCTTTAGTCTAAGCAGAGCTCTTTGACTACCAGTGCTGGGTTCATGGGTACCAGCTTTCACAAGCTATTGCAGCGTTCGGTTTGGTGAAGAAGGGCACAAGTAAAGGAGCACCCACTCACCTAGGCACCAGCTTTAATTGGAAGGAGGTGTCTAAAGAATTTTATGGCTTTCCACCTAGGACCAGCGTCTCCCCCTCTGTGAGGTCCTCTACATTTCAATTTTATTGACTGTTGCTTCTCACCAACATCCTGCCTTTGTCCAAAAGACTGCAAGAGCTCTACAGTGTTAGAAACCTTCTCCCATACAGAGCCTTAGAGAACAGCCTGAGAACCCCAGGCTCCTCTCTACAAGATGTATTAGGGAAAATGGCCTTTAACCTCCCATCCTATGAAGGTTTCCCGTACCTTTATAGATCTGTTCTCAACCCTTTCTTCTTCACAGCCTGAAAACCAGCACTGGTCCGTGCGTGATGCAATGTATGCAGTTGTGATGGGACCCCAATTTAGGCACAGCTTTGAGGTGTCTGCCTAGCCTTTTTCCCCAAAATGAGCTCCCCAAAGAAGATCAGACAGTTCAAGAGACAGGTATTATTTATAACATGCATTAACTTTTACACAGAAAGAAAAATCAAAGTGACAGAATAGAATTAGATCAGATAGAATAGACATGAAAAGGCTCATTAACAGCTCTCCCCCGCCTACAGAGCCCTTGCAAGCGGGTCCCTGCTTCCAGGCTTGCTTTCAGTCAATTCAGCGGTTTCCTGAGTTGCGGCAGACCCTGCACAGTCCTGGGAAGTTTCGTTCCTGGAATTTTTATCCCTAGGCAGCTTTGATTCTGTCTCTCTGGAGGCCCAGCTTCTTATCTCAACAGCCCAGGTCCCTGCTGCAGCTTCTTTATGCTCTTCCTCCTGCCTTGCAGTTCAGAAATGTCTCTCCCCGGACAGGCTCGGCTGCTCTCAGGACATGAGCAATTTCATCTCTCCCAGGGGGGGGTACTCGACCATTTCACTCTTCTTCTCGAGAAGCAAAACATAGAAGGAACAAGCCAACCAAGCAAACACTATTGCTCAAGGAAGGAATGCCACAACCCTATTGCTGCCCCATATTACCACTTATACATGCAGATGCCATGGGGAGGGATTCATCTTATTTAACTTCCGCTATCCTGACATTAGACACTGAAATCTGGTGAGGTGGCTCTGGTTTCCCCAGCCATCAGAGGAGACACAGGTGTCCCAGCACATCTGCCCTGTTCAGGGCACCTCTCTTGGGTGAACCAACCATCTTCATCTTTGTCCACCACTTGGGAAAAGGACCAAACACAAGAGGGGAGACACATCCCACCGCACACCAGCTCTCTTAGCCACAGTGCTGCCCAGGAAGCTCAAAGCAGATGTTTTCTGCCATGAGCCCACGTATCTCTGAGAGTCACTGCTTAGCACAACACGCTCCTCCCTCCCCTAAGTGTGACTGATGCTCTTCGTTCCTCATACAGCAGGCAGAAATATTTCTTTAAAATATTTGTTCAATGGAAAATTGATTTTTTGTCAAAACAGGAAACCTCCATGGGAAATTTTGTATTACATTTTTCACATTTTTCACTGAAAACAAAATAGAGAATGGGAATGGAAACATTTTGGAAAAAGAGTTGTTATTCTTCTGACTAAACAAAGGTGCTGTTTTAGCTGTCCCAGTGCCTGACACCCGTCGTGCCTGGCTGCTGCCCCCGTCCCCCACTCCACTTCTCAATGCATGATCCTCCACCTCCAGTGGGCAGCTCCACTTCAAAATCTTCACCAGAGAGACACCCCTGTTCAGACACTACCCCTGGGAAAGTGTCCATGCTCCTGGTCTCGTGTGTGCATAGAGCACACCCCTGCAAAATCCTCCTGCCCGCACTCCTCATCTCTCACTACCAGTGATCCTCGCTGCATTCCCACTGTGTCTGGACCAGTCAGGGATCTGCTATAGCAAATAAGCAGGAGGACGTCTCCAAGCTCTCCAACCAATATAGTTAGAGAAGACACGGACCAGAGGAGCTGTCACTAGGAGCCAGGGGAAACAGTAGAATCTATGATGGGACATGGATAAGGCCAGTATGGGGGTAAAAAGATCTAATAGCAGCTGCCTGGAGATGGTCTGAGCACTCTTCTCTGGGACCTTCTGCTCACCTTCTCCTATCCTGGGGCTCCAAGTGTGTACCCCTGCCTCATCTGAGAGGCCATGCTGTACCTCCACAGCCACCTTCCTCTAGGACAAGCTCGGCCTCCACATGCTGCCAACCTCACTGCCTCACTGGCCAGTGCTCTGTTGTCACCCTGGGTGCCTCTTGCTTTCCTGGCCAAGCCCCTTAGGTGAGCCTTGCTGGGGAGACTGGGACTTGCTGTGCCAACTGTAGGCCAAAGTACCTGCTGTTGCAGTCCACGGAGTGCCTTCAGCCCAGTACTTTCCCGGGACAAGGGTGGCTGCTGCAGATGTGTGCTGGGCCACCTTTGAGCTAGAAAGCATAGGATCTGCTCTTCGCACTGCCTTGTAGGAGCACCTCCTCTCTGCCCAGAGAGGGAGCCTTACTGGCCTTTGGGTTTGCTCTTCATGTAGGCCTCCCTAGCAGGAGAGTGCTGGTTTCCCAGGCCTTTTTGCAGAAGACTGTAGCAACAGCTTTTGGAAAGGGATAAGAAGGTGCAGAGAAATGCAGGGAGGAGTACGTGAACTTTGTGCATATGCCCTGTTAGATATTGCAGAGGAAAATTGCTTTGTTGTGTACGTGGCCTATCACTGTGAACCTGGGGGAACCCAAAGTCTGGGGTAGATGCATTGCAAACACAAATTGCGCTGTGAAGCACACTGGTCCTGAACACCAGATTGCACCTAGGAGATTTCCCCTTGCTGAGGATTCATTTTCTGTTTTGTTTGGGAAGGGAAGGGGTTGTTGTCGTCTGGGGGGTGGTGGGGGGGTGGTGGTGGAGTGTGGCTTTGCAACGTTCAGCACAAAACTTAACACATGCAAAGAATTCTTCAAATAAAAACTTATTTTTTTTTTTTTAGCTTTTTCCTTCTTCTTTTTTTATTTCTCCTATGTCCACTACCATTTTCACCCAGAAGGAATTTTTTCCTGGGAAAGGAGCAGGAGGCTGGTTGCTGTCCTGGCTAAGGCTAGCCTACTTCCACAAGAAGTTCCTGGCAGATGACTTGGCATGGAGAGGTGGGAGAGAGCTGTGAGATGTGAAGCCCCCTGCTCTGCTCCCCCTCCATGCAGAGACCTAGTGACTCTTCACCACATCATCTGCAGGTTGGGCATGGGGGAAGGGGGTTGCTTTGCCTGAACCCCTCCCTGACGGCAGGCTCATGCAGACATACTCCCGAAAATAAAGGAAAAATTAAGAACAGCCTTGAAGGGAAGGGATTAGGCAAAGCACACTGTGCTTTAAATGGGCATTCACAAAGTAGACTGACTTCAGTTTGCAGTAGCTTAGTCGAGGAAGTGGATTAAGTTAAAAAGTGAAAGCATTGTACAGAGGGAGCTCCCCACAACATGCTTTCCTCTGCAATGATATCCTCCTGTAGCCCATCCCTGAGGTCTCTCTCCTCACCCACCAGTGCCTCAGGTGTGAATGCTCCCCACCAGGTCTCACCAGGTATTTCCCAGGTCTCCCTGGGCAGAGGGGGTCTGCTGTCCTGCAGCAGTGCTGGGAGGGGAAGGTCTGGCATCAACGTCCTGGGACAGCCAACGGGTCGTGGGACCAGGCAGAGCAGATCGAGATGGACAGAGAAGAGACATCTCACATGGCAGGGGAAGGGGAGTGGAAAAAGGGAATTGTCAGCTGGACCAGCAAGAAGAGTGTGGGGGGTCCTGGTCAGCAAAGGAATAGGGAGAGCTATCACCCAATGGACACCATGTCTCCACGGACAGGAGTGGGGAACATGCTTCTGTGAACCACTGCCCGTCCTGCATCACTCTCTGCCCAGGAGAAGAGGGGTCTACTATCTGTGGACCTACCTAGGATTAAATGTTTACTGGAAGAAGAGGGAAAAGAAAAAGCTAATCTGGACCTTCACAGCTTGACACCTCTCACGGCCCAGGGTGCTTTTCAGCCCTTTGACAGAGCAAAGTAGCAGTAAAACCCTCCGGTCTGGTCTGGAGCAGGGAGTACATCCGGCTCTGCTGACAGAACCCAGCAAGGGGCTGGCTCACCTATAGCGTCGAAGGGTGATATCAAAGGGTGAATTTGGGGTTTCTGAATAGGTTTTGTCCTGCTCCCCTATGTGCCTGATGTTTCTGCATATGAAGGGAGAACAGACACAGATATTTAGGCTGCTGAGTGGAGGATGAGCAGGCATGCATGCACCCGCTATCGATGCTGCTTTTTTGGTGAGGAGCTATGGTGCAGTCCCTCCAGCCTCTGGGCATCTGCATCACTGGCTCAAATATTAAAACTCAGACATTCATCCTTCCCCCTGACCCCAGTCTTGGGCCTGGCTTAGCAACAGAATACTAAAAATAAAATAAACAAACAAATCTAAAAAACCCAATGGTTTATCCCCCAGTGTCCAAGCTTTTGAATTGTGATAGTGATTTCAAATCTCTCCAAGGCCACCAGCTTAAAACATTCCTCTGCAGAATAAAACCTGAGAACTACGCTTTGTAGCAGGATCCCGGGTGCTGGCACCTTGACAAGAATATCACCCGCGGTAAGACTTGTGATTGAATCCTGGGAGGTGGCGTTGACGCCTCTTAGGCAGTGCTGGCAGCGGTTACCAAACGTGCCTGGCTTTGGTAGCAAGAGCCTGGGGGCTCCTTCCCAGCTCCCTTCACCCTCAGCACCTGCAGGACCCCACCCCCCACCCCGGGTGCTCTCGGGAATCGCCTGCTGCCTCCTTTACTGGTCAAAGACGACATACATCAGCCCCTATCTCCTCCCCCTATCCCTGCAGATTGGGAGCCTTTTATCCACCCGGTTGCCTTCCCAGGAGATGAATATTTTAAAATCCTCCTTTTTGCTATTTTACACAAAATATATAAAATGTTAAGTATGTGTCAAAGTGTCCTTTTGATGTTTTTCTCTCTTCTACATGCTGGGGCTTCCTGGGCTTGAGCTCAGCGATTGATGCAGGAGAGTCCCTTTGTGCGTCCCGCTGCTGGGGTCTCCCGCAGAGGCAGCCCTGGGCTGGCCGAGCCCAGGCAGGTGAGGTCCTCTGCTCCATCAACCGCAGCTTGTCTGGAGCCGCTGGATAATTCATTCCTCACACATCTCTATTGATTTATTTATTAGACTCTTCGCTCGCAGGAATGAAGATCTGTGCTTCTGTAAATTATCAAACTGACAATGCTGGAAAGTGGCCATGATCCAGGCACGCAGCCACCTGCCAGGATGCTCGGAGAATGCCTTCGAGGCGTCGTGCACGCCCATGTACCAGCTCGCCTGCTGGGAGGCGAATGTTGCTGCTTATGCCTCTATATAGCCTGGCTCCTGAAGACAAACCATGTAAGAAACGATAATAAACACCATAATGGAGGGATTTCTAAGAAACCAACGGTCCAACAAATCTAGCTCCTAGAAGTGAGTCATAGCGAATATTACACAGGAAGACATAAAGTCCAATATACATTGCGCTGTGCAAATCTATATCATCAGGACAGATTGATTTTTTCCTGTCCCAGCTGACTAGGTGTGAGCCTCTACCCTGAAGCTGGAGAGTTGTTAACACACTTCTTTTTTTTTCTTCCTAAGTAGTACAACTTCAGGCCCTGTTCTTATTCATAAAAAGAAAAAAAACCCCACACAACTCATCAAAGGCAAATATAAAGAGAAGCTGACAGAGCACAACAAAAGGGAGAGATACTCAGAGGTCTTCCCTATAAGTCGTTTTCTCCCATAAACACACACTGCTCCCACCCCCCCTCTGCAGGACGACGACTCCTTCATCCTGACTCCTCCTGAAGATTTCTGCCTCCTGCCTCCACAAGCATGCCGATGTTCCCATCCTCTCCATCTCTCAGTCTTTCCTCCCCACCTTCAACATTTGCTCGCCTGCTCTGTGAGTTGCATCCCCTCAGTACACACATGTCTGGGTCTTTCCTGAAGGAGTGTTTTTCATTCTTTCTGCTGCCGCTTTGTCTTTCTCTTCAGCCCTTCCAGGCTCTGACAGTCCACCAATGTCCTCTGCATGGCGTTTCTCTTCTCTAGCACCTGCTCAGGTTCCTGGCACACCTTTGTGGTTCTTGATCCACTGCCTCTGCTCCCACCTGTCCTTACCTTCTCCTGGCCAAGCCTCCAGGTCTTTCCTTCCTCCTGCTGCTTCTTTTCTTTTGGCTGCTTCAGGATATGCTTGTTCTTATCATGCCCTCCCAAGCCCAGCTGTAGACTGTGACCTCCAGTGCTAGACAGGGATGAGAGCCAGGTCAGCAATCAGTCCCACAGGGATGGTAGGAAGGACCTGGAGAAGGACCTCCAGGCACTGGAGAGCTGGAGTCAGTAGGAGCAACACAGCATGCTCTGAATTGCCCTCCAGACCCCACTGAGCACAGTGGGACTCAGACACCCACCTCACATGGAGCCACCCACATGTAGACACCTGCATGTGGATGTTTCCATCTGGACCTGGACCCCAAACTCACTGACACTTTCCTGGCAGAGCATCAAGAATGGGTCAAGCTGGGCAGCACTGGAGGACGATGGTTGATCTCCACAGTGGTGCTGTGCAATATGAAAAGCTGCCTTCTCTGGTGTCCTGCTCTAAGAAGGGCAGAGCCACTTCCAGGCTCAACTCTGGACCTGCAGATTGCTTGGAGAGCTCACGAGACTGGCTCCCGTAGAGAGTTTCCTGCCAAAAGCAAAGGCATGGCCATGACAGAGGTCACACAGCAAAGTCACTCATTCATGCCATGGCCTACGTGAGCTGAAAGCCGGCAGTGACACATCCCACACATGATGCTGAGGCCTCTGTCCGAATGCACAATGACCCCAGATGTACAGAGTGACACCACGAGTGCCAGCAGGCACCCGTTAGTTTTTGTGCACAGACGTAAACCACTCTTGTGTCTAGGACTCTCAGAAACACTGTTTTTTCAGCTAATTAAAATGGTAGCAGCTGTTAATCATCTGAAGATCTGTCAGCTCTACTAAAGGTAGGTGGTGGCTATTTATTTTCAGCACAATTGTCTTAAAAAAAATGCAAACAGTCACCCGAAAAAAAGGAAAGCTGGTCCTTTAAAGATTCCGAACGTTTTCTTCTACAAAATGTTTGTTGATGGGACTGACTATTCCCTGGCTTCCCCTCCTCAGATCAAAGCCTCCTGCTCATGCTGGAAGGATGGTATTTCCAAAGAACCTCCCCCAGAAGAGACCTGCTCACCCAGCAAACAAGCACAGGCACTTCTTGGCTTCACCACAACATCGTTAAAGGCTGAAAATAGCGAAGGCCAAACCTTTGCTATCCAGCCATTTTTTACTTTAACTGCTTTATTCATTTGACCACTAAAAAATTCATTACATCTAAAGTTTAATGAGAAATTAAATGGATGGATTGGCTGCTAAACAGCCTGTGTGCGGGTGTGAGCACTGCCAGAGGGGCTGTGGGCTAATGAAATGTTTAATGCTGAGGACTGCAGCGAGCTTGGGCGCAGCAGATGCCGGGTTTGGTATATAAATAAACGCAATGATATGATCTCATGTTCTCTTGACACTTCCCTGAAACCCTCCTCCTCTCGCAAAAAGCTTCAAACTTCTCAGGAACTTCCTGAGTTGAAGGCTGATCTCATACAACACCATCTCCTCATCCTCCACCACCTGCAGAAGTGGTCAGCCCTGGTCAGGGCTGGATTCTCTCTCCAATCCAGGCTGACTTTCATCATGAAACTCAGTCACTGGAAAATGGCTGATCTCTTGATATTTGCCGAGAAAGTTCTGCCAGTCTCCAGACTGGCCAAGGAAATCTCAAGGAAATCAAAAGGTGCCTCTCTGACAGCGCTCTCTTCAGCTCTTTTGGGCAAATCCACACAAAGGTTGGTGCGGGGTCAGAGCTCTGAACAGGTCATCAGGGACCCTGTCTTCCTGCATTCCCTGAAGGAAGAGAAGTCCAAACAGCCTCGGGATCAAAAGATGGTGCAGGGAACCGTGTGTAATTCAGACCCAGGGATGGTCAAAGTGAAGCAAAATTATGAGGCGATTAACCCTTAACAGCTCCGTATTGAGCCATGGGCGTGCCAGGAGGAGTCACAGGATCAGCATCTTAGCTGCCTGATAACTCACAGGTGGGGTGAAAGAATGTGATGCGTCCTCAGATCAGATCAAATCAAGGCAATGCCAGGTGATGGCAAAGGAGGTGGATCCTTGTAATCTCAACACCCGGATAAAGGCCTGTCAGTGCACCCTTTAAAAAGCTTTGGCATCCTGGCTGGTTCCATGCAGATCACCTGTAGGAAGACCTTCACAAGAAAACCATTTAAGGGGAAGTACTGCAGCCTCAGCTAGCTGCCCTGCTTTTTGCAGGAAACTGGTTCTTCCGGTGAGAGAGGAGCTGGCTGGGCCCTGAGATGTGCCCATGTCCTGGAACACCTCTATGTGGACTACTCAGTTCAGCACTGTCACCACTGTGATACTGTGGTCCAGGGATGTTCAGTGCATCAAACATGACTCTCCGCCATCCAGAATGTCTAAGCACAGAGTTCCTTGAAGCTCCTCATTGCGGGTGTTCTGGTGAGGTGCTGTTGTTCTCCTGCCCTCAGTACATGCCTCTCCAGTTTGCACTAGCGGGTGTAAGAGGAGCATCAGGCTCCAACAAACTGGGTACATCAGATCTGACAACTTGCAAGCAGTGTGACTGGAGATCAAGGCTGTGATCAAGCCAACAGCAAGTCAACCATGATGGCATCCACCTTGTGCTTGCATCCTGCACAGCAGACACAGCCAGGTTAGCGCGTGTAAGAAAGAGCAGGGGTTTCCTGCTGTTTTCAGAAGGGAGGTTGCCTTTGGGAGCAGCAGGGGTGTTTGGATCTTTGCTATTACAATTCCTTAATCTTCTTGTAAAATTGGCTAGTAGGCTTGAAGCCAAAGGCAAATCCCACAGATTCCCAATGGCACCCTTTAAATCAGAACAAAACCAGCGGCGTTCGTCACTCAGAGAGGGAGAGATTGCACTCGTGACCTTCGTTGTTGCCTGATGACGTATAAGCCTGCTCTGCTTTTGATGGTGAGCTCCTAAGAGGAGCAGAGAACAGGGGCAGGAGCCCTCCCCACTGTCAGCCCAGAAGGTATTTGAATCTTTTATTATGAGATTTTCTCCCACTTGTTTGTTTGGAGGCAGAACCACATGTTCAGGCAGAGAATGGTGAGTGGATGATCAAACTCCCCTGCTTCCCATCGCCTCGTGCTCCCAAATGACATTTTCCCCTTGGTGGACACAAGGATTACAGTCCAGGCACAGAGCAGAAGAGACATGCCAGAGAAGGATGGGGCTCAGGTCATTCCATCACATCCCACGGCACTATGAGAACATGCCTTGGAACCATGACTGCTCCACATTTCTGAAATGAACAGAGAATGAACATAGCGTACTCTGAACGGAAAAGCCTGCCTCCGGAGAGAGGCCTCAAAATGGAAATGTGCAGAAAAAGCATCACACAGCAGGGATGTTTCCCGATGGCTGTAAAGGAGACTGACTCTTGGCCATACAACCGTTAATGTTTTTAACAATAACCTGGAAAAAGAGAGTAACATTATCCTTGTACACAGCCAGCAGACAGACCAGAAGAGCTGGTTAAACACAGGAGACAATAGGTTAACCCCTAAAGCACTCTGGAAAATTTGGTCATGAGACTGAGAAAATGGCCAAATGTGAAAGCACTCACCTAGGAATTAATAATTCAGACTGGGTATATTGGTGGGGGCGGGGGAGAGTGTCATTCTTGGGAAGACACATGTAAGGACGAAGTTGGGGGTAACTAACTGGCAGGTAATTAGTTCAGAGTGATTTCCGTATATCAAGCCAAATAGGCAAATAACTATTCCAAATTATCAAGTACAAGGGAAGAGTCTGCCCCTCTGAGTTTAGCACTGGTGGTACCACTGCTGGAATAGCACGGCCTACGCCAGAAGTGCACTGATAAACTGGATAAGGTGCAGGAGGGAATCAGGAGAAGAGGAGAAGGGGTCGTGGACTCTCACTCTGCTTCATTTATCAGGGAGAAGGTCAAGAGTGACTTGATCATTATCTGCAGTTGCCTGCTCAGGGAGCAGAAATTCGATAGCCCAGAGCTCTTCAAACCAGCAAAGATCTAACAAGATACAAAGCGATGCCACACTGAAACTAGCAATAGGGCACGGAAGTCTTAACACGGAGATTTGGAACTAATTTAGCAAGGATTGCGGGGGATTCACCAACACTACAAATTTTAAATTAAAGTGTTCTGCCTAAGAGATACTGACTTGAAGCAAGAGCCTGTTCATAGATAACTATCGGCTGTGGTGTTTTTTTCTGGAAATAAGGCTAGAGGGCTCATCTATGAACACTAACCTTGTGCAGGGAGACAATCTGCAACCTGCTAAGACAGGGGCGTCCACCTCCGCACTGGCTGGTTAACCTGGAGCGTTTCTCACACCCTACTCTTCTCTGTGGGCACTCAAGGCTTATTCAGAAGGTTAAAGTGCTCTCTTCATACCCAGTACCCCTTTCAAATCACCACGCTTAATCCCCTCAAGGTGGGAAATATTCTAATGTGTTTGAATAGGAATAGGTTGAATTTGAGGATGGGCAGCAGCAGACATATCTCTATGCTGAAAGCAAGGGACAGCAAGAGAGTGCAGTCCCAGCTGCAGGCACATAGTTGTCCTCCCTCCTGGTGGCCTAAGTTGTCCCACCAGGAACATACAGCGTTTCTTCCAACCTAACACATGGGCAGAAGAAATCATTTTGGATGCTCTAAGAGTCAGCCCTGTTCTCCCATGCACTCTCCGCTACAGCACAGAGCCCTTTNAACTCTGTCTTTTTTTTTTTTCAGGGAGGAAGCCACAAGGCCCCTCAGGTTGGCGGACAATCTCATTGAGCTCTGAAATCATCCACTTTCTCTGCTATCAGGAAGTGGAGAGAAATGTGGTGGGTATGTCCATTCAGCAGATATATCCCACCATATGGCCAGAGGAACGCTTATCCGCATGCACGCACACGCGCAGCGCTAACTTTGGCTCCCGAAAGGCAGCCTGCGACCTTTCTGCGAAGATTTTCCAGCAGCCCCAGGTGGGCAGGGGGCGATGAGTCACTGCTGGGAGCAGCCCTGCAAAGAACATGTGATGCATGCTAGCTCTTCAGCAGCCTTCAGGAGTTTTAATCCTTAGAAATCAGAGAGATAGTGTCTTCTGAGTATACCCAGCTCTTGAGGAAAGTAGGGAAGGAGAGGCCAGGGGGGCAAAGCTCCTTGTCGGAGAAGAAACAGTAAGGATTTCTCACTGCTCCTGCTGATGTCCCGTCTCCAAACCTGCACGAAGCTCCACAAGGCAGAGATTTCTACAGCTTCTTAACTCTCTCTGGATCAGAAAGGTCACATCAGCCTTCACTACAGCCCTCCCCAGCCCCAGCTTGTCTGCATGCTCTGGGTATTCAGGAATCTCTCCTCCACGTCAAGAAGCCACATCAGGTCCCTGCACCCTGGAAAAACCTTTTCCTCCTGACTGGATGCAGACGGTCTCCTCTGAATGCTTCCCTTCTGTTCGTCTCATCTGTTCACTGTTTTCCATGGCTCCTTGGTCCCTCCGGCCCCACAGCAGTTCAATATGCAGGATCCCATGGTCTGCTGGCGCTGGACTGCTCAGGAGCTCTTCCTTGCCACTTGCCTCAGTCTGCATTACAGGCACAGCCAGAGCTTGCGTGGATTTTGGCTTTGCACAGCCACCACTGACGGGGAGGTGTAGAGATGGTCGCAGAGTTAGGTTGGGAGCATGACTGAAGGTGTCCTTCCAGTGCCTTTCCTGCTTTGCTTGGCACTGCTCAGCAGAGGGTACTGCACACCATGGGTCATCACTGTCAGCTGTGGGGAGCACGCCATGTGACCACCCACCCCAGGAAATGAGCCACACTGGACCCCAAGCATTTGCCTAAGCTCAGACAAGCCTTTGAGCTCCATACACGTAGATGAGCACGACTTTAAGAACAGGAGAAGCCCAGCCAACAGCAGGCTACTTTAGATGTACTGTATTAAGAGGCAGATGCAGCTCTGAGTGCAGGGACTGGCAATAAAACCTTTACAGTTTTGCCTTTGCCAGTCCGGTGAAATCTGTCCTAAGAGACCACTCAAGAGACCAGCAAAATCGTTGCTTCGGTTAGAGACAGAGCAGGCAGGAGCAATTTGGAGGTCTTTTGGGACAGTCCCTACAGGCAGTTGGTTGCTTACAAGAGGTTTACTCCAGGTGCCATTTGCTCATGGCCTGTTACTTTAGAGGAAGCCTAGGGAATGACACGTTAATATTAATTGCTTGTCAACTGCTCTGCTCATGTCTTTCGTCTGTGCTCACCCTCTCCAGCTGCCAGTAAGGCCATCCTCAGCCACATGCTTCAAAAAACTCCTTCAGTTGCTTCTCCCATGGCCATCTCCACATTGTCGACCACACAGGGGACCCATGCCTTGCCTAGATGATGCTACACCAGCCTCTCCTGCTCCCTCCCTTCTCTGAAGGGCCGATGAGAACCACCTCATGAGCAGTACCTCAGCCAGGACCAAATTCATGAACAGCCTTGAAGCCACAGCTCATCACAGTGCTGCAACCCCTCTGCCCACCCTCGAGCTTTCCCCTACTTATCCCCCTTGCTGGTGTCTCCCTCTGAAATGAGGCTGTGAATCAACTGTGGCAGACACGGCCCATTCCTTCATGTTTGGGCAGTGCTTAGCTGTGCCATGAGATTGTACTGCTATCACAGTGACAGTCACCCCAGTGAGGACGAGCCACTCTTTGAGCTCATCATGCCAGTTGGGGAGTAGTTTGTAGCAGGGCTGCATGGATGGGCATGGATGCTTGATTAAACAGATTGTCTTTGCCATGGTCCAGAGCAAGCCATGAGTGCAAAGCAGGGCTGTGCAATCCCAAAGTGAGACCCAAGCATGCTAGCCGACACCTAGCCCAGACACTTGACTGAGCCCTGAGCAAAGCACCTACTCCATAGCACGGCCCGTGCAGAGCAAAGCACTGCGGGAAACCTTGCAGCCTCTACAAGGCAGTGGGTGGTTAAAGCACATCACCCAGCACAGATAAGATGCTGTCCCTGGGGCACACAGGGTGCTGCACCCCCAGGGTGCAGAGGGCATCCCACCCTGCAGCAGGCCACAGCCCGGCAGCAAAGCTGGTGGGTATGTGAGTCCTGACCAGCTGCAAAGAGCGCCGCACAAAGCCTCATCGGTTCCTGGGACACTTACTAATCACTTTGTGCCTGCAGAAAGCCAGGCAGCACCCCCCCTGCCAGCAGCTGTGTTGTAGGTGTCTGCAGCATACGTGGGCGCTTGCTGGGAAAACGCTTCCCAAGCTGAGTGCCTCTGAGGGTGGATGAAGGGGCTCCGGGCTCCCAGGCACAGGTATCCTTGAGTGACCAAGGCAGACACGTGTTCCCTGTCCCCAGGGATAAGGCAGATACATGGATGCCTGAAGGCATCGGTTCTGGTACCTGCAGAGCATCCCTGGGTGCTTCAGCAGGTGGGGGACAGCCAAAGCCAGAGCAACACACTCCCGGGACCAGCCTCTCCCAAATCTTCCTGGCCCATGAGAGCAGAAGTCTCCAATGATGGGTCTGAGACATGCAAGCTGCAGAAAAAGCAGGCAGCCCAGGTCACTCCCAGCACTGATGTGGGAGGGGAAGGGAGAGATCAGTGTCCAGCAGGTCTTGGGCAGGGGTCACAAATAAGGCATTGCCTGGAGGGTGAGGACCTGAGCTGGGACAAGGACACACCAGAGCCCACCTCTGTCCTGAGCCAGAAAGACTGCAAAGGGGAGAAACCTGGTCTGCTGGCTAAGGATCTCCAGCAGCAACTGAAATCCTGCTGTATTTGCTTGGTTAAGTAATTAAATGTGTGTTGGGCCAGAGAGGAGACGCTGTTTTCCCTGTAGTTTCTCTCTCAAGGGGTTCGTGGCTGACAGAAGGGGTAGTGGGTTGTTTGCTCCCTCTTAATCCCCTTTCTAAGGGTTTCCCCTCCACGGTCTGAGATCAAGGGGTAGGTGTGGATGCCTCTGCCTACGCCTCTGCTCCCTGAGGGCAGCAGCCCCCGCTTAAACGGCTGTGCTGCCTTCCACTTAATATCTTTGATCTCGTAGTTAAATACAGCTGTCCATAAAGGGAAAGGGAATGTTTCCCAGCTAAGATTTGCTTTCCAGTCTCCCCGTCTTCCCAAATAATGCTATCAAAGTACCAGATTTTGGAAGACTAACCATTTCCTTGGCTAATCAAAAATAAAGGGGGAGTAAAAGAGGTGGATAAATTCTTGAGAACAATTACTTTCAGGTTATTTTTCAATATTTCTTTTTTATATTATTATTTGAAATTAAACTTCAAGCTGGCCTACCTCTGCATATTGCACCTCCATTCTTAATCACAGCAGCAAATGAGAAGCTTGTAATCCTGATGGATTTCCATCACAAACTTGTGATCTTTCCAGAGATGTTGCTCTCACCCCATCCTCCCCCCAACCCTGGGAGCAGAACGTATATTTCTGGTTCCCCACATTTATGACCTGGCATTTAGCTGCATTAAACCTGGGGCTGTTTTATCACCTCCAATTTACTAAGTGATATAAACAACACCACCTGATTACCCCACTCTTGTCATTATTTACTGCTTCAGCAGTCTCTCAGTGTCATCTTCAAACTTTATCAGTAATGATTTTCTGTTTTCTTCCAGATCATTGCTAAAGATACAGAATAGCAGTGAGTCCAGGGGAGATACCTGTGGGAGCCAATTAGAAATGACTGCACTGAAGGCTGATGGAGCACCAACAATTATATCTTGAGATCTAGCAGTTAGCCAGTTTTTAAACCCAGGCCAATCGTGCCATATCCATTTGTTAAGTACTAATAAAAACAAAGCCACAGCAAGAGCACCCAGATTAACTCTTGACAACCTCAGCACACCAACAGCTCTATGAAACTTCATTGCATTGGCTCAAAAAAAAAACCAAAACAAACAAAACAAAACCCAAAACAAAACACACAGAAGTGACAGAGTATTTCACTTCCAATGTGACCTCCACAGGGCAGTGTGTTGGTGTCAACTCCATTCACAGCCCTGAAGAGGTCCAGTCCCTCTCTCACATTTTTTTTCCCCTGCTAAAGAGGATTCATCTCCTGATGCCCGAGAAGAGGCAGGGACAAGGCAGGTAAACGAACAAGAAAAAAAGGCACCTTCAACACCTGCTCATCTGTTGTTCCCAGTAAGATGATGTACAGCCTTAGAGGCCCTTGGAAATGGGTGTTGCATCTCTATGAGAAAACCACTCTCCTTCATCTCCTTCATTACAAACAGAACACAGACCCCAGATCAACTATTTATTAAAACATGTTAGCTGGGAAAACAAGCTGGGGGAGGGAGGGGGTTAATTAAATTAAAGGCCTCTCTAAAGAGAAGGCAATTAGGGTATTGATTGCAAGAAGTGCCAAGTTAATTGGGCATGTGACACATTGACATTTTTCACAATCAATAAACCTGCAACACCTTCAAAGAAATCTTGAGCAGCGCATGACCACATCAGGGTCAAAAATGCAATAAATTTCTTGAGCTGATTATAGCTGTTGGCTTCTTTCATGTTTTCTCAATACAGAAAGCTGTCTGACAGGGCAGCTCTTTCCCCATGTGGCTTTAATAAAAGTCTTTGATGGAGCCAATGCAAGCTTTCTCTCTTTTTTTTTTTTTTAAGGAGAAATCTTGTCAGCTTCAGTCAGCTTCGCCTTTCCGTTCCCTGCCTATCACTGGGAAGAAAGGGGCTGGAAAGGGCTGGGAAAATCCAATTAATAGAGGTAGCGGAGGAGTAACAGAGCAACCAGCAGTGATGCTCCAAAGACAGGCTGGTGCCTGGGGACTGCTACGGATCATGCCCAGCGTGACATTGTGCGTGCTGGAGAAGAGCCTCGCCGCGACAAGGGGTGGGCGAGACCCTTCCTTGCCTGCCTTTGTTTTATCTGCTGCATAAAAGCAGAGCTGGTGTTTGTCATAAGGCTGCTTGAAATGGGCGTCCACCCCCTAAATCAGCCCAGGCTCCGCTGACAGCCGGCTCCAGGGAGAGCAGCCTCCCCGGTGCCGGTCGCCCGGCTCTCTCCCAGCACAGCCCCGGCAGCCGGCCGGTCCCGCTGGAGTGTCTGGCTGCTCCCCCCAGGAGATGGGACAGGCTCTCGGCAGACAGGCGTTGGAGGAAGGATGCTCAGAGAAGAGGAGGGAGGCCGCTGCAAAAGGCAGAGGGGAGGGGTGGGCAGAGGACCATCTGGGCTGTCTGATGAGTTCTGGCCCTGCTGCGGTGCACGAGTGCCTTTGTATTTGTACATGAGCTGAGCTGCAGTCTGTTGTCCTCTCCCAAGCCCCGCTCCCTTCCCTTTGCTTTTCCCTTCTTATGGGGTTGACTGGATGCTGTATGATCTCAAGGTTCTTCAGGTGGACATCACTGAAAGCTGCCAGCCTGAGGGGGCTAATCTGTCATAGGATGCACGTCTGGACTGGCCCTCCCCAATGCATGGTCATGGCCTTTTCCATCATCGGTGCCTTCTGCAAACCAGTATCGTTTTAAAAAACAATCCCTGACATTCTAAGACTTCACACAAAAAGTACTGAAATCATGTTCAATCACTTTCTTGTCCTGGGAGGGAAGGGGGTTGGAGCTGGCATGTCCCATCAGGCAGGATTTGGGAGCAGGAGGTGTGGGTTTCAGCTCCCAGAGACTCAGGTGAGACTGAACTCAGGTTTTCTACCTCCCAGGTGAATGCCCTACTCGTCCTGCTCTTCTGTCAAAGGTGGTGGCTCTGATGACACCTTTTCTTCCTCAGGAGCTCTTTAACAGTATTTTTGAATCCTGCTTAGTGCTTTAAAGCTGGCAACCATAACCACCTTCATCCCCAAGAGCAAGCCTTGGGCTGGGAATGTGCCAAGGGACAGGCCCTGCGTGGTGGTACCCTGCGCCTGCTGTTCACTGGGTGCTAAAACATTTGAAAGTGCCCAACTAACAGGTGAGTCCCAGAGGTCACCTATGCACAGGGTGATTATGAACTAGTTGTTGGAAAACTGAGAGGGGATCTCATCAATGCTTATCAACATCTAAAGGGCAGGTGGTAAACGGATGGGGCCAGACTCTTTTCAATGATGCCCGGTGACAGGACAAGGGGCAATGGGCACAAACTGGAACACGTGAAATTCCATCTCAACAGGAGGAAAAACTTTTTTTACTGTGAGGGTGGCAGAGCACTGGCACAGGCTGCCCAGAGAGGCTGGGGAGTCTCTAGAGAGATTCAAAACCCTGCTGGATGCCGTCCTGTGCAACCTGGTCTGGGTGACCCTGCGTTTGGCAGGGGGGCGGGACTAGACAATCTCCAGAGGTCCCTTCCAACCCCTGCCAGTCTGTGAATCTGTGAAATACATACCCAGGCTAGACTAACTGAAAATTCAACTTTTTGGCCATTTAAATTGTTTTGCTAAGGAGACCCAGGCACTTGCCCCGCACTAACAGCACTATTTGCATGGATAAGCCCATTAGTACGTGCCTGCAGCTTATATTTGTGATGCAGAAATTTCGTTGACTATTGCCATGCTGTATAACTTGAATCAACAAATTATAGTGCACTTGCAGAAACATCTGTGAGAGGATGTCATAGCCGTGACCTGGCATGCAAACCCAAGACTATTAAGTGTCTGTCATTCAAGTTAACCTTATGTAAGGCTACACTCAATAATTAACTTGTACAAGTAGAACTTGACAGGGCCCATGAAAGCTGCGTCCTGCCAGTGCCTCCCAGCGCACATGCTGCCTCATTAACAGTGTTGGCCGGACCACCTCCCATCAGACAGTACCTGCACCCCGTTTTTCCAGGCTCAGTGTATCTTGCCCTGTAAAGTGACATCCTCCTGCAGGAGTTAGTGGTGAGCACGGTCACCTAATTACAACGAACCTTGCAGCCTTTTCTTAGGAAAATTGGAGGAAAATTAGCTTGTTCCTAGGAGACATGGGCTCAAGCTGAACAGGGTCTCTGCTGCCCTTGTCCATGCTGGAGATGGGGGACAAAATCAAGCGAGGAATTTCCTGCAGCTGTCAGGGAAAGCTTTCCAACAGGCTCGAGCATACACACAGCATGCACACAGCAAAAGCCTGGCTGTGAGGGTGGTCACAGGGCACATCTCTGTCCTCAGCCCCAGCCTTAGCCAACTGTATGTTTAGCAGAGTCCCTGGACCAGGGATATATCCCATGACACCTGAAGGAGGACACAGGGGTGATGCACCAGTCCATCACCCATTGGGCTCCTCACTCATGTGTGAAGGTGAGGAGGCTCCAGTTCTGGTGGTGGCCAGAGCTCACCCTCACCCCTGTGAGAGAGGCCAGAGCCCTCCAGCCTGCACACCCACTGCAGAAAATGGAGGCCCTTGGAAAAGATTCCCAAATGACTGTAACCAGCTTACTCCACTAGCTGAGCGTGAAGATGCTTTCCAAATCCTCAGCAAAGGGCAATGTCCTCCACACAGGAAGAGGAAGAAGCTGTTGGAGAGGCAGTAGGGCAACTTTTCATGGGATATCTGAAACACCGGATGGAACAAAATGGACACTAACCTGGCAGTCAGGCTCATGCATAAAGTTACTTTCAAACTGTTGTTAACTGACACAAAAAGTAACAGGCAGCACTTGTTGTGATCACATGAAGAAGTCCAAACCACAGATACGTTCAAGAAAAAATGATGGGTGCCTACACAATGGAGAAAAACCCTACTCTAGAGACACATCTTATACCCAGAATTCAAGAATGGCAATATAATACAGAGTACGCAAGTAGTGCCCAAAAAGCAGACAGGGCGCAGGCCTCTTGTGGGATAATGCTTCCTTGTTGTTTAACTAACCTACACACCATTAATGGAAAATTACTCTGGTCCTTCCTCCTCACCCTCAACCCATCAGGGAGGCACTCCTGGCAGGTGTGTGCTCCAGGGTGAGCTCCTTGTCTTTAAGAAAAGCCTAAAAAAGGGCCTTCTGTTTCTGGCACAGTGCTCAAAATGCAAGAAAGTTGGATACTTCCCACCCTGCCCACATTTTCTAATTAAAAATTTTCATTAATCTCAGGACTGGGTAGAGTTCCTTAGGGGTCTTTCTTGACTCCGGCACTATTCCGAGTTTTCATTAACGACCTAGATGATGGAAGAAATAGCAGGCTTACTTAAGTTCCTTGATAATACTAAGTTTTGAGAGATCATGTGTATGCAGAAGGATAGGATTCAAATTCCAAATCTCTCCACAAATTAGGGAAACATGNGTCCAGCTGCTGGCAGGAAGGGGCTTGGGGGTGTCCCAGGGAGAAAATGAGTCAACAGGACAAAGCAGCGCCAAAAAAGGGGCACATTTCATTCTGGGGCACATGCACAGGGGTATCACTTGTAAAAAAAAGTAGAATTTTCCTCCTGCTCTTCACTGCTAAGGTGTCAGCTGGAATAATTTTTTCTCTGTTTTGAGAAAGCAAAGGGTCAGTTGGAGGGTGTTCAAAACAGAGTTACAAGAATCACAGACCAGGGAAAACTGGCAAGACTGGAAGTGTTACACAAGACAGAAGACAAGACTAGGAGGAGATACAGAAATCTTTGTGAAGGAAGGCAAAGCAAAATTTGTTCCCCACAGCAGATGAGACAAGAAGCCACAGTGTAAACCAACACCTTTTCAGATCAGATGTTGGGAAAATGCAGCTGTCTGGATGGTAAGGCAGAGACAGAGTGTCTGGAAAGGTCATAGAATCCGTATCACTAAGATCACAATAGGAAAACATCTGTTGGGAATCACCCAAGTGGAGCTGATCTTGCCTGTGACAAGAGGTGAACAAGACCACCATTTAGTATTCTTTCCAACCCTACATTCTATGAAGAAACGGTGCATTTGAGAGTTAGCGGTGAATTAGAGGAGAACTTGTAGTGGACTTATCCTGGGAGTGTGCCTTTTGGACTAAGATGGAACAGGGCATAAAGCATTAATGCCACAGGTTTTGCAAATGAATGAACATATCCAACACGTCAACAAAACCAACACACCCTACAGAGTCCCACATAACCCATCAAGTCTGTGGTACAGTGTCTCCACACCTCCTCTTTGACCAGTTCAGAATGACTGCCTCTCTTCGGAGAGCAGGGCATGATTTAGAGACAGCAAAGAATGTCTTTTTTTTACATCTTCTAGTAAAAACACTATTTTCATGAAAAATTTTATTTGTAAACCAGAATGATTTCAGTGGAAAGTATGTAAAACTTAACCAGCCTTTCTAGAAATGTATTTTCTTCACAATCCTGAAATATTCTAAAGCACCATTTCTGCATTTCCATATTAGCTTTGTGGGGTTTTTTACATTGCTTAACAGCACGGAGCATAGCATAATATGCATATTTAGTTCACCTGGGATTGAGTTTGTGGACCTTGGAGACAGATGTTTCAAAATAATTCTTATCAACTGCATGCTTTCATAATTGTGAACATTCATTTATAACTCTGCTTTTCTTCTGCAACTCACACAAGAAGAGGAATCCACCGCAGTCTTTCAGTAGGTGGTTGGAGCACAGAAGCTGAGCTCCATCATGGCATGCAAACTCGGCATCAGTGTGCTACTGCAATGGATAATTGCCACCTAGCCCTACACTAATCAGCAATCCTATGCTAATCAGTTCTCATCACCCAAAAAGCTTCCGGTGAGATTTTTTCAGCTATGAAAAGCTCTGCCTCAAAATCTGGGGTGTCTCAGGGGGCCAGACTTGGCTTTAAGGAGACTGTGAGCATCTCTTTATTCAAGGATGATGGAGAGTAACAATAGGCATAAGGTTTCTTATCTCCATCTCCTGCAAGTGTCTACCACCAGCAGCAGCCATGCAGTGGCACAAAAGAGCATGAGAGGCTGCGCTTGCAGATACAGAGGAGTGGGTGAGGACTGGGGGTGACATCCAGCAGAGGTCTGTGCTCCCTGGGAGCAAATATTAATGCTCCCTTCTGACAAGAGACAGACCCAGGCAGAGAAGCTGTGGCTGCCCCATCCCTGGAGGTGTTCAAGGCCAGGCTGGACAGGGCTTGGAGCAACCTTGTCTAGTGGGAGGTGTCCCTGCCCAGGGCAGGGGGGTGGAACTTGATAATCTTTAAGGTCCCTTCCAACCCAAACCATTCTGTGATTCTATGACGTAGGCAGGAGCACGGATCTGGGTCAGCTCTGTGAGCCATCACGCAGCTCTCCTCCAGGAGTGAGCAAGACTGTCCCAGAGCAGAGGTGGTGGGTGACCCAGGGTAACACAAGGTTCGTCAGGATGGGGACATCAGAAACACACGTCAGCAAGGGACTGGTCAAGAGCACAATCCTGACACCTCTGTGCACAGCACTCCTCAGGTCTGCTGTGCACATAGTGCCGTGCCATCTGGCGTGGCCAAGAGGGTCTGACTCAGCATCAGCAGAGAGGAAGAGAAGGCAGTTTTCTCAGTGATACACCATGAGAGGGACCCCGAGTGACAGTTTGTCTGAGGAGGAGGGGGTGGCTGCAGAGAGCACGCACCTCCATTCTCATATCTGTCTCATCCCTGGAGATGTGTCGTGTCTAATTTGTACATAATGCCAGGGATGATCTGGAAACTGTAAAGTTAAAAAAAAAAGAGAGAGATGTTTGTATAATAAATTCCTCTTACGTGGTTTATAAAGTATGGTGACAGGCTTAAGAATAATGCAGTGATCCAAAAAAAATGCTTTAAATAGCATAGGTGACATTTCCCAAATGAGCACCGTTTACATGGCAGGAGGAGAGTGTTTATTGCCTAAACCCTGTGTTACGACGTCAGTCATCTGCGTGAATGGCGTCTCCCAGGTGGTACCCATGCAAAGCTAGTGCAGTACCACTGTCATAAGGTCACAAGTGTCCTTATATAACCAAAACTTCACATGATACGATGCATATTGTACTGGAGAGGTCTCAGTTACAATGTGTGGGGCGTTTCTTGAGGACAGGTGAAGGCTTCAGTCTTCCAAGCAGGAGGAAAACAGGAGTGCTATCGTATTTTCTTAAAATAAGGAGTGAGACAAGACAGGAAAACTGAGGGTTTCCAGAGAACAGGGTCTGTGCTCTCTCTGCATAGAAAGGATGCAAATAGATCTAGGCTGAACGCTGAGTCTTGGTTCTTTTGTGAGATGGTGTTTGGAGCAGGGGTCACTGCGTGCCCCAGGGATCAGTCCTGGGGCATGAGTGAGTTAGCAACAAAGGCAAACTGGGACTCATGCGTCTTGCTTTTTTGTCACTTCAGTTTTGTAATCAAATGCCCACTCATGCACTTTTCTGCTTGCACTCAATTATTGTTTTCCTTAATCTTTGTCTAGTAGCAAGAAAGAGAACGTCCAAGGAGCTTTGTCAGGCGGTGGTCACTTCACTCCCAAGGAGTGGACATGCACATCACCCAGGGTTGGCTCAACCAAGCTAGGGCTGTGCTTCCTCCAGACCGTGGCAGGAGACCAGCTGGTGAGTGCTGCAGAGGAGGAGGTGGTTCTAGCTCAATGTGTGCAGTCTGGGTGTCTTCAACAGCAGGGCTTCTCAGGGACGAGTTACGACTCAGGTTCACGTTGCGTCTGACACGGAGACAGCCCAAGCTGGGTGCTGCAGGGCTCTCAGCTGCACATACGGCACAGATGCACTGCTGCACGCAGGACCCGAGAGAGCAGGAGTTCTGAAGGCCAGTGCATGAAACATTTGCCGCGCAGCATTTTACGCCTCCCCTCCATTCAGAGCTGATGCTGACTTGGCTCAGCGATGGCTTTGGCAGCTTCCAGAGGATTTTTTTTCTTTGCATTTTATTTAAGGATTAGAGGGTTCACCTTCCAATGGGGAAACAAATGGGAGCTGTCTGTTAGCAGGTGACCAGTAGGTGCTAGGCCCCAGGCTGGATTAGAAGACAAATCAGCAAAGGAATATTAACATGGCAGAGACGTTACAAGCAGCAGTGCACATATTTGGACCGAGTGGAGCTTTCCCTTTTATTGTTGATCGCAGCTGTCAGGACAGTTCAAACCTTCACGAGTTGTTTGCCTGTGCAACACAATAGGTATTAAAATGCCCATAACATCTCTTCCTGAAGAAGCAATCTTCTGCACATGGAGACAGTAGAAGGTAATCACAGATCTATTGCACTTAGGAGAAGATATTACCAGAAGTGAAGCGCTGTATGACCAAAATTTTGTGCAGCTAAAATTGACTAATAGCTTTGAACTCTTTTTTTTTTTTCTAACGCATGTTATTGCTCACCATATTGCTGCTATTATTTGGGGGAAATTTCTGCTTCTTTAAGTTGTTGCTGGGTTGCATTTATTCAACAAATAGAGAAGGCACAACTCATATATTGTAGATTGGAACCATACAGGGACCATCCCTATGAACAATTAATCAAGCTGCATCGTGCTAGTTGAAGTTTTTCAGCAAGATCTAACAGAGTGAAGCACGAGTGAAAAGCAATGAAGTCCTCCTAGGGAATGCAGGAGAGAGAAAATAAAACATCCTTGTCTCCAGGCTGGCCTCACCCCTTCAGAAGTCTTTGCAACCTTTCTCGAGGGATGCACATCATCAAGGAAATCTGCCTGGAAGGGAGCGAAGGGTTTTTCTCTTCACTGTACACCACCTGTGAAATGTGAGGTTGGCTAAGGGGAACAGCGGGGCAGGCAGGAAGCTGCTGGCTGCTAAATCGTTTTGGACAGCAGAAGGGGTGATGCCTGTGGTGTTACGCTCCGCAGTGAGAACAGGCGCACCCTGCTGCTTTAGTCCCTGGGTCTCCAACCTGGCTGCAGCAGGAATGCTCCCTCCCCTCACCATGTCCCTTTGCAGAGCACAAGGACCAGCTCGGAGTGGTGCTGGGGAAGGCTTTATGCCAGAGAAAACACGGTGCTTTCTGTAGAACGTAGCCCAGGAGCCTTCTTTGCACAGCAGGTCATTTCAGGTCTCCTGCTGCCGGGTGTCTGCTTGCTTCGGCACTTCTGGTGTCATGTGCACAGGTCACAGCGCGGCCATGTCTCCTCTGGCTTCTTACAGCCACCCAGCAGAGCCCTCAGGCCAAGCATGAAGACTGGCCATGGTGTGCAATTCCCTACACACACCCTGACTGTCCTGAGATTGTCCCAGCTGGTACACCAGCAGGAAAGCTGAGGAGCACCCACCCTCTACAGACCCCCACAACTCCCCCAAAGCTGCAGCCAGGTCTGCCTCCCCACCTACACGTACCTTGAAAGGCCCCATGGCATGGCTTGCACCACTTGTCCCAGCACCCCAGCAGCACCTCTCCAAGTGACAGAGATGATGGCACTAGAGATGAGGCTGTTGCATGAAGCAGAAGTCCTGGCTTCTCCTCCCTTTGTGGTGAGACTGTCCTGGGACTTTGGGAAGGTCACTGTGACAGACACATCTTTAGGAGATGACAGCCCAGAACGTACAGCTGGTGTAGGGAGACTGGAGACAGGTGCTAGGCTGAGGCTGAAATTTGAAGGGTTCCTTGAGCATCACCAAAAGTATAAACAGCTGCTTTCAGTGATGGAAAAAATTATCCCAAGGTGTGAGTGCTTCTGGTGCCTTGAAGCTGTCTATGAAGGGCACTCATCTGGAACACACCAACATCTCTCCTCTCCCTGTGGGTGTGCTGCCTTCCAGTCCCACAAGGTTGGACATCCCATTGATGGTCCTGTCACACACAGCAATTGCTGCTCTTTAAGAGGTGCACTGGAGAACAGGCACAAGTAAAGCAATGTAAGACCCACAACCACCAAGCAAGGGTGCATGCCCAGAGGACAGCCTGGTTTCTGCTCCACCTCTGAGCATTTGCACAGTCTCCAGCCTGCCATCCCTTGAACGCTGGTGTGGTTGGGCTGAGCCCAGATAACCTCTCTGAAGCAAGGAGGGATCGTGCATCAGCAATCTGTGCAAGGGTCCCACTCAACGTGAGCTGACCAAATATTGCCTTCCCATATGCATTCTGAGCGCACTCTGGATAACATAGGCTGCCTCAGTGGGAAAGCTGGCTGCTTTGTGAATATTTCCTCTAACTCCTGATCTTCCAGCACAGACCTGGCTTTTTAGAGATCATCCTTTTCTCAACTACCTGTCTGTGAGGCCAAAAGTTTCTTGTCCTTGAAAAGAGTGAAAAGGACAAGAGCTCTCTGCTCCATCTTCCCCCACAATTACTTGCCCTGTCCCGGAGTCAGGAACCCTTTTGCTCATTGTGGTACCCTGCCCTGGGGCCTGGCACGCCAGGGGACGTGGGGGAAGGGATGCAGGAGCCAGGGGGGTTACAAAAGCAGCATCTTCCAGGCAGGCCGTGGGAGGTGGTAATCATGAGGGATGGGTGCTTTGCAGTTCCCTTTGTCTTTCGTGACTCTTATCTTTTGCCTGTTTAAACAGAAGGAACAATGAGTAGGAACCATGTGGGGTGGATGAGCTCCCAGTAAGGATGCTCCCTGGTTGCACACAGCAGAGCAGAGAAGATGGAGGGTCAACAGGTTTCTCAGCCATCTACAGGCGTATTCCCCAGTTCCTGTGAGCTACCATGACAGCCATATTTGTGAGTCACAGTCCCTCTCCCAAAAGCTGTTACTGCCTGGAAAGCGTCTGAGTTTTCTCTCAGCTGAGATCCCAAACTGGACAAGGCAGCACATGCCCATGGTGGTGTGGGGAGCTCGTGGGAGCAGGAAGTTGCTGATTCTCACTGTGACGAGCCACAGCAGATGCCCGTTGCTGAGACATTTCACCTATCATTCAGAGGTTGTTTGGCTGTTGGTGTTTGTTTGTTTAGAGAGGGTTATGTTTTGTTTTGTTTGGTTTGTAATTCAATATGTTAAAGCAGGCAGAGAAGTGAAAATTGCCGGTACCATCTGCTGGTAGCAGTCAGCAAAACGCGCTGTTAATGATTGAGCTTCTCCTCCCCCTCCGTGTGCTGGAAGATATGGAAGATATCCATGTAATCTGACAGCCCGGAGACAATCTTCTGCTCGGGACATCAGAGCTCTGGGGCAAGTGGGAAAGGAAGAGGTGTCGGTTACCCCAGGTCTTCTTGGACCAATCTGCATTTTACCTGAGAATTTTTAACTTCCAAGCGTCAGGCCAGTCCCATGTCACACTTTGGTCAACCAGTCGCGAAGCAGGATGTGATCAGGATGACCTGCCGCAGTGCCTGCCGTGCTGCATGCTGCCCATCCTGAGAGGGGACACACACACACCCCCCCCAAGCCCAGGGGAGCCTTGCTTTCCCAGGGGAAGGGTGGGAACAATGGCCAGGCTGACCCTGCCGATTTCTGCAACAGCATCCTCTCCAGGAATGGGTCTAAAGGCCTTTTAGAGCAGCACTGCTGCACGACTCCTATTTATGGAGCTGAAAACTTCATAGACAGGTGAGGAGAGGTGAACAGGGAGTTTCCCATTGCCTCTGCAGCCCACAGCAACTTCCACTCCTTCACCTGATGCTCCACTTCTCCACAGCAGGTTGGAGCCTGTCTGTACAACCCCCAGCCTGGCCAGCCCCTGCCAGCCCTCTCCCCCCAGCCCTGCACAGCGCTTCCTAACCACTCACCGGTCAGGCAGAGAAATAACAGCGAGCAAAGCTGCTTCTTTGTAGTCCAATTAAGCTCTGCACTAAGCCCTTATCTCCACCTTTTAGGATGAGGAAGCGCATGGCTAAGTGATTTACTGGGCAGCAAGCAGGGGCACTAACGAGAGGCGAAGCAGAGGGCCAGTCGCCGAAGTGTCAGCTCACGGCTCGGCTCGCCACCACTCGTGATGCTCTGTAGAGCAAAGAGTCCTCCCGCACCCGGCTGTCTGCAAACCCTTCTCCTGCAACACCCAGGGTGAATGCATAACAGGACAGCAATGCGCTCCGTCTATGCTGAATCGATTGTTGCTGCTTCTCCCCTCTTCTTCCTCCCTTCCCCCAATGCATATTTCCCTCGAAAAAAATACATTTTTGCCATGTGTCGAGAAAAAAATATACAGTGCAATTACACATTTTTATAGCATACCTTTCATAGCTTATCGCAAAGCTCTGCGCATAAAAAAATGAATTGCATAAATTTTAAAGACATGTAATACATACACAGTTAAAATCATGCCGCAACAGCAATAGAAAACAGGTGTGTACTTAAAGGGAGATTTAAACCAGGGACGTGAGTTGCACACAGGAGCCGTGGGGGTGAAGCAGCCAGGCAGAGAGGAGCTGCAAGCATATACTGATTATGGGGATGGAGAGAGAGGCTGTAAATCTCAGCAGCAAAACAGCAAAACAGGCACCCAAGAGGAGAGCAGGAGGATAAGGGTACGTAGCTGGGAATTTGAACCCTTGCAGGAACGATGCTCTGCGGAAACTGAGTCTCCAGAGACTGAGCTGGACAGGTAAGAGCTCAGAGCTCAAAGTAGAATTTTCTGCTGAAGCTCTACCCCACAGGGATGGAAGTTTAACTAGTGCCCTCGTGCACTTCTAAAACCTCAGGGACAGATGTGTACTGCTATGTACAATGCTGGCTCTCCAACCGTTCAAAGATTTCTGATCACCTGTATCTTGGTGTGATGGACACTGGGCAGATTTGCAGGACCTGTATCTGAACTTGTGCCCTAGGAAAGCAGCCAGACCAGGTTGTTGGGACCTCTCAAAGAAGCATCTACCCAGTTCACCGGGGCTCGGCACAGGGATGGAAAGTTGAAACTGACCCACAGTTTAGCCCAGATGTGCAGTATGTCCAAGTGAACCTATGCTCAGGCAAAGGCTTGTGCTGCGTATGGAGGCACCCATGAGAAGACAATGTGGGCTCTTCGTCATGACCAACCCCATACAAACAGCAGAGATGTGCCCAGCCTCCCTGCCTTTGGATGAGCTGCCTGCCCCAGCAGCAAGTTCAGTGGCCAGAGAAGTTGGCCTTGGTGTCCATCCAGGAAGGAACCCAATACCACCTGCCACACAAATCACTGGGATGTGCAGGGATCCAGAGCCTGGGCTGCCCTCCACGGTGCAAACACCTGCTGCCCTGATGGAGCAGTGGACAGCCCTCTGCACACTCTGGGCTCGGCCATCAGCAGAAGTAGTCAGAATGGCACGCTAGTGTGACCTGACGCATGTCCTGCCCGGCCCCAGGCTGCAGCATCCCCTTCATCAGGGAAAGGTGGGGAAGGTCTGGCAAAATCAAGCCTTCCCCTCTCTGACTCCCAGGGTCCTAGATGGAGAGTATCTCCTGCTACAGCTCAGCAGAGAGGCAAAATGCAAAGACTCCCTCATTCCCCTTGACCAGCCCAGAAGCCAAGGTCATGGACAGACTGAAGGGAAAAGCCAAGTTGATCCATGGTGGAAACATCGTCTCACCCCGGCAGTCTTCCCCTTTCAAATATCAATGCCTTCTTTCTAGGTCTCAAAGTCCAGCTCCCTATGGTGCTCACCGACCCTTCCACACAGCACAAGAAATGGAAATTATGGTCTGCCCTCTGTTCTTATCCAGGCCCAGATGATAACACAGGGATGCTCAGAGGCATCCCGTCAGCAGAGACATTACTGTCAACTGAGTCGAGCAGAAGCTGAAGGAGGCTGCGAGGACTGACACATGTCCAGAAACCATACCATACTTTATCATGTAAATTTTCTCATCCCTGCCCTCCACACCTTCATACCAGTGGGGTCCCCCAGCTGCTCCACACGCCAACATTTCCAGATGTCCATGCCCCAGGGTGTGCTACCCCACCAGCACACCTGAGACAGGACCCTGGGACAGCCCCAGCCATGGGGCACTCGGGAATGCCCCATGAAAAGGGTTGGCCAGAAGACTCTGCAAACCTCAAAGGTGCAGTTTGGAAATCACTCCAAAAAGCTGAGGCAATCCATGGAAAGTTTTTGAGAGTCAAAAAAATGGAAAAACAAAGAACTAAAAAAACAGCCAGTTTCCAAGTAAGAACCCCAGAGGGTATTCTTCAAAAAGCTGCCTCTGAAGCAATGGAGAGATTCAGATCTAAGATGCTCATGTATTTTAAAATGTTTATTTCCAGCATAGCTGTCCTGGTAAGACTGCACGATGAGATCCACCCTGGACCCAAGATACACCATTATTATGGGTTTTTTTTCTAATCATTATCATTAATTTGTTAAAACCATTATGACACATGTTGGTTATAAGCCAACACTTTTCTAATGAAAGCTGTTTTGGCAGGAAGTTCTTGACTGGTTTATGCACCTCGGGAATCCCAGCCACTAAGAAGGCCATTAAAATGAATGTGAGCATTCATGGGGATACTTGACAATTGTCACAAGTTCCGCAGGATGGCCCACTGCATCTCAGCAGTCTGCTCCCCACAGGTCCCCGGGAACCCCGTCACGGCACACCACTACACTGGCAGACACCCAATAATCCTGTCTTTGCAGAAGGGTCCCTGCACTTCTGATTCTACCAGGTAAGATCTGTCTGTGCTCCCAAATGCAGACTGGCCCGAAGGAGGATTGAAGAGCTGAAGATCCGCAGCAGTGCCCACCTGCCCATGTCGATGGCGGAAGAAAGTGTGGTTTGAAGCAGAGATGATGATTTCAGCGCCACTAACCTGCATCAGGAAATAATAGGAAATGTTTGCAAATCAAGAAAACTCAGCACAAGTAGGTAGAAAGAGGTTGAAGTGAGACCTCCCCATGCCTTGCAGGTGGTCCCTCCACCAATCTGCTCTCCACCCAATGTGGTGCTCCTCTGCAGGGTAGCCAATGCCACACAGTCCCTTGTTTCTTTTCATGGTTCTTCCCAGCAGCCTCCCAGGCTCTGTGGAGCTGCAAGCTCTCTGCTAACCTTGCTCTTTCTTGCTCTTTTCTCTCTGCTTCATCTCTGTCCCATGGCTCCCAGGCTCTGCTCCCTGGAGAGCAGGGAGCCGTTGCCTGCAAGCAGCAGCTAGCACAGTGAAAAAGCCCCTTCTTGTTGGTACCCCAGCCACCACTTTGGAAAGCAATAGGACATACAGGTGTTGAAAACTGCAAATGGGCAGAAAAAAACAGACACCATCAATCACGGAAGTGTTTACTCACTCAAGAGCTCAGATAGGAAAATTTATTTCCTGGCTTTCCAAGTGGGGGCTTCAGTTGGTGCTATTTAAGCTCTTGGTGAGAACCTCTAGAAATCAATCTATGCCACTTTCTACCAGCCAGCTGGGTCACAAGGCGGCTTGTCTCAGCCCTACCACCTCCCACATCTTTTGACTCATGTCCCCACCACTCCCTTCTCATCCCAACCACACCACGTGTGATCTCCTCCTGACTTGCTCCCTGTCCCTCATCAGCTACTGCAGTGACCAAGCTCCTCTTCCCCTCTCTCCCCTTCTCTCCACACTGATCCTTCTCTTGTGCTTCTGGCAGCTCTTCAGGGTCCTCTCAAGGCTCGACACTAGGACTTTCTCCTCCCTTTGCCCTCTCTCCAGCCATTTCAGCTATTTGCCCAGGGACATTTCTCACATCCAGCCTAGCCTCATTGGCACTGTCCTGCAAATGAGACCCTCAGTGACAGGGCTGTCCCCGTGGTGTGGTACGGAGGTCCCAGGAAGCAGCCTTGCCTCCTGGAACAGGACAAACCCTGTACAAATACTCAGGATATAGTGCACGTCTACTGAGATCCCTCTCAGCTCTCCTGTCCCAGTCTGGGACTCTGCTGTGGCTTGGCACTGAGGACAGGACACATTGCCAAAAGGTTTCACCTGGGACGTGGCGGTTTAGGGACATACCTGCACCCATCTGCTTCTCCACTTTCCCTGGAGCAGGTGGACCAACAGCTCTCTGAGGGGCAGCTTGGGATGTGTGGGCAGGTGACTTATGACAGCAGCTGGCTCATGGCCACAGGTCTCTGTGGGTGCCTGTGATGGCTGTTCATTGCAACTCAAAGCAGGACAATCTGCACAGTGCACCCCAGGCAGCCTGGGTTGCAGCTGGGATTCAGGGAAGCTTTGAGGAGATACCAAACACTGCAGGAGTTAAGCTCTGTGATAGACTTCATTCCATATCCCTTTGCTCAATGTAACTAAAGCCCACTTTGATAGAGCTGTTGGAGATCCAGGCAATTTTTAAGACCATTTTAAGCTCATGTTCTTCTGGTTTACTGCAAACTCAGCCTCTCTGCCACGGCAAGAGAGGAGGTGAACACTTCAAGCCCTGCTGTAGCTAGCTGGCCAGCAGGACAGCAAAGCAGCATGGTCAGCAAAGTCTCTGCCCATCCTGTACTTCGCAGCTAGAGGCAAAGCAGGGAAAGGATGCATCGCTGCCCCACAGCTCTCTGCAGTGAATTTACCAGCACTTCAGTTTTCTAAAGCTCTTTTCAAATGTTTTCCTTGATTGTTTTAATCCAGTAATTGATTTATTCCTAAATCCCACTCACCCCTCAAAGTCATTGTCCTCAATGCACACACTTCCAAGGTCACTGAGCCAACCCTGGCATCGCAGTGCTCCCTGTCGGTGGCCTGGACCCACAGCAAAGTCCTTGAGAGCAGTCTGCAGCATCTCTGATGCTCAGTGGTCCTAGTGTTACAGAGCAGAATGAAGCCACGGCTCAGACACCTCTCAGGGATGAACTGCAAGACCCCAGATTGAAATACAACGTATGGGAGAGCAACCTCACCTCAGCCTCTGCGTTGGCCGTGGGCCCACAGCTTGGGGTGGTACTCAAGCCTGCTGCCATATGCGTGGGGGCCCAAGCAAACACCCACGGAGCTGCACTGATTCACCGAGCCCTCCTCTGCTGCTGCTCACGGTCTGGCTTTGATTTCATTCCCCCCATGAGCAACGCGGGGGTGGGCAGGGGGCCTACACTGCAAATGAAAGATCGCTACACGAGGGCCTCCCAACTGTGCATTTCACTTTGTTGCCGTGTTTCCAAGATCTCTGAAAGCTGGTTATTTCAGGGCAATCCCACCTGAGCGCACCGGCGACTAACCTCCGACAGGGTCTGTCTCTGGTGGCAGGCACGGGTAAGTGAGCGGTGCTCGGATGAGCGCAGCCAGGATGGCGAGTGGGCTGTCATAGTGGGCACGTGTGTCACCTTGTCGCTGTGCTTTCAGTGGGAGCGTGCAGCACCGAGGAGGCTCTGCAGTGGGTGAATTTCACCTGCTGATGCCACCTCATTGCCTTGCTAAATTCCTGCTGTCTCTTTCACCCACCAGCACTGCTCTTGGAATCATCAGCCCTTCAGTTATACAATGTTTAAAAAGAGTAAAAACAGCCACAGAACATAAAACCAAGGCAATGTAACTGCAGAACCCCGTTTTCCACAAATTCAGTAACCTTTGAATGTAGCCAGAGGTTGCAGCTCCACTAAAGCAGGGAACAACTCCTCCACACCACACCCATGTGCGCAAGCTTTGAACACCTTGGCACCAAATCTGCAAGCCCACTTGCAGAAGCAGTTCATCACTCTAATGAAGACAGGTACCACAGGAACACTTAACCAACCCGCAAGTCTGTGCCAAGGTACGCACAGGGACGTACGTGGAGGAGAAGCTCATGACCTTTTCCCGGGAAGCTACCTGGGAAAGATTCACTCTGCGTGGTGTATGCCAATGGCTCATGGTCCAGTGCTGTCCACATGGGTACTGGGGGTTCTCTGCAGCAAATAGTTAAATCTGAATAACTTCCCACACTTGAGGAGATGGTTTCCATGCTTCATTTAGCATTCCCTGCCTGCAGCAGACATCTGACAGTTGCAGCTGGCCATTTCCAAAACAGGATCCTGGCAATTTGGGGGGGGAAATGGAAAGGTTGAAAAGCCAATTTTTGCTCCAGTTTCTCATCCCGAGGTAAGGATTGATGTTTAGCACTAGGGTTTGGAGTTCCCCTCACCAGAACACCAGCTGCAGCCTCTCACCTTCCCAGCCTCCCTTTGTCCTGACCTGACACCTTGCACATGTGAAGGACACCAGCAAGAGCAGGACATAGACTCTGCTTAGAGATGCTGTTCACCTACAGAAGATGTGAGGCACTGTGCAACACCCTAATGAAAACTACAGCTTATACACATCTTCTTCCCAATTCACAAGCAAGACAGGGACTTCTTATGCCGTGTTTTCAGTACAGTGGTTCTCAGATGTGCCTTCACAATGCCTGTGGCAGTGGAGGGAGTTGCTCTGAGCATGGGGTGAGGCAGGGTCCTCCTTCCCCTCACATCACCAGCACAGTTGTCCAGGCTCCCCACACTCATTTTGTCCAGCTTGTTGCTGCAGCCTGGCTATAGATCCCATCCCTCCACCTTGACTGTCCAACTTAGGGAGGAAGGACATGGCTGGGAGTACCAGTCCAGCAGTACAAGCACCAGCAATGCATCCTTATCCCAGACTGCTAAAGGAGCACTGCTACTCTGCGCTGATGGGCAGCACCATACATGTATGGATGCTCTCCCTGTGGTTTCCAGATTTGTATCTTCAGAAACAGAGCGTTACATTTAGCTGCTGTCACGTTTGTTTAAAGCAATTCAGGATACCAGGGTTTTTGGGGAGCAATCCGCCACTGAGGGAGTGAGTGGTGAGTGGGCACTGGCAATGCTGAACATCATGTTGCTGAGTCCTTTGAGAGCTGCTCCAGTGCTGCCGTCCCCGCTCAAGGGAAGATGCAGCCTTGGTCAGTGCCTGTCTGCCTCCCCAGTCACTGCATCCTCCACGTAGCACCAATGGCCAAGAATGCTATACCTGGCCCATGACCCACAGCCTGGTGCCTCAAGAGGATGCTCTTTCAAACACTAGCCAGTGATATTTCAGTGAGCATGGAATAGTAATTCTGAAGCCACCTCTGTGTCTGTCTCCAATCTCCATCTATTAGCAGCATTTAACTAATTCCAGCTTTACAAAGGCATTCTGTCTGCTAGCAAGGTCAATACATCTTCTCTTCTAGGCAAGCAGCCTGGCCAATTATCTGTTATTATTGTTTAATTCTACCCTGGAAATCATTACAGATTTGGAAAGCTGTGTTTCTTCTCCCTGTACCCTGTAGCTGGCCCTGAAAATAGTTGCAGTCCTGCAAGATCCCAGCCCTGTTTCCGCCATGCGATACAGCACATCCTGAATAAACTGTGCAAAAGATGAGTTTATTCTCCCTTCACTTCACACATCTGTTTGTTGAAGCCTAAAGCTAAGCTAGCCTCTCAGGCTCCCATGGAAATTTGTTTCCAGAAAAATCTGAGCATACTCCGGCAGGTCCATCTCCCTGCTTTGACCTCCAGGGTCATGTCTAGATGGACAGAGCTACATTTGAACAACTAATCCCACCCGATGTTTTGTTTATGTGTTGAAGGCTCTGGTACCTTCCTGGAAGACATCCAGCCAAGACTCACTTGAGATTCAAGAACCATGACCTTGTTGCTTCCATGCATGCTGGCTACCTGAGCTTCCGTTACCATCACTGGGTGGCTGGTGTTCACAGGCAGGTGTCCAGCATCATGTCAAGTGCTCTGGGGGTCCAACTGGGTTTCCAGCTGTGTCCCCAGAAGGATCTGGGTCTCCCACAGACAGCATGTGCAGGTGCCATGCAGATGTCCCAGATTCACAGGTGGTACCAAATGGAGACTTGGATCTGCAGGGGATGTGATGGTGCTTCAGGCAGCCACTGCACATGAAGACCCGGACAAAGAGACACCTTTATTTAGAGTTTCATTTGGGAACCGCATCCCACCACTAGCATCCCACCTCAAGAGCCAGACCCATTGCAGGCCCAAAGTCCTCCATTTGCTAAAACGCAAATGGTGTCTCATCCATCCTCCACAATAAGCACAGCCCCTCCCTCTGAGTGTCAACAGACCAGGGATTCCTCAACAGGGCACCTGTGTCACTGTCACTTTGAAGCACAGGGAAGCAAAGATACCTTTCGTACACATTTATTTTACAACCAAGACTCGCTAGTGCTTCAGCTCTGTGAGTAGCTTCTGGTAATCCTGCTGCAAAATGAGAGACCCTGCAGGCCATGTACGAAATCCTTCACTTGTGAAGAAACACAAAACTCACTCGTTGTTTCCTTTAACCTAATTAAACAGTTTCATAGGTGCTACCGCATTCTCAGTGGGCTTCATTTTTTTATCTGCAGTGGTGAGGATAAGTTTTGCTTTTACTCTGATGAGCACATTAGCTCTGCATTTACCCCAATTTGTTGCCCTAGCTGAAGGATTTGTTCTTGAACTGAGAATCATTTGTAGCATGGAACTATTGCATAATATGAAGCACAGAGTCTTTGAGTGTTTCCCGTGCTGTGGCTTTTTGCTTGACTATTTATTTAATTTGCTGTGCAGACCACATAATGTGGTTTCAGCTCTCCAGCATCTGCAGCAGCAGGTCACAGACACAGCAATTTCATGTGCATTCTCAGAAGCCAGCCCAACTCAGTCAATAACTCTTGTTCTGTCTTGCGTACCCTGCAGTAACAAATCCTTTAATGAATCATTTAAACTCTCCCCAAAATCACAGAAAGAATCACAGAATGGTGAGGGTTGGAAGGGACCTCTGGAGATCATCCAGTCCCACCCCCTGCCAGAGCAGGGTTACCTCCAGCAGGTTGCACAGGACGGCGTCCAGGTGGGTTTGGAATGTCTCCAGAGTGGGACACTTCACCACCTCTCTGGGCAGCCTGTGCCAGTGCTCTGCCACCCTCAAAAGAAAGAAGTCCCTCCTCATGTTCAGATGGAACTTCCTATGTTCAAGTTTGTGCCCATTACCTCTTGTCCTGTCACTGGGCACCACTGAAAAAAGACTGCTCCCATCCCCCTGGCACCCTCCCTTTAAGTATTGATAAGCATTGATATGATCCCCCCTCAGTCTTCTTTTCTCCAGACTAAAAAGCCCCAAGTCCCTCAGCCTTTCCTCATAAGAAAGATGCTCCAATCCCCTGGTCATCTCCGTAGCCCTTTGCTGGACCTTCTCCAGCAGTTCCCTGTCCTTCTTGAACCGGGGAGCCCAGAACTGGACACAATACTCCAGATGCGGCCTCACCAGGGCAGAGTAGAGGGGGAGGATGACCTCCCTCCACCTGCTGGCCACACTCCTTTTGATGCACCCCAGGATGCCATTGGCCTTCTTGGCCGCCAGGGCACATTGCTGGCTCATGGTCATCCTGTTGTCCACCAGGACTCCCAGGTCCCTTTCCACAGAGCTGCTCTCCAGCAGGTCAGCCCCTGACCTGTACTGGTGCATGGGGTTATTCCTCCCCAGGTGCAGTACCCTACACTCAGCCTAATTGAATTTCATTACATTCCTCTCCACCCAACCCTCCAGCCTCTCCAGGTCACACTGTATGGCGGCACAGCCTTCCAGCGTGTCAGCCACCCCTCCCAGTGTTGTGTCATCAGAAAACTTGCTGATGGTACACTCTATCCCTTCACCCAGGTCATCGATGAATATATTGAAAAGGACTGGGAAAATCGTAGTGATTTTCTAATTCAACCATCTGATTTTGGTTCAAGTGACCTTTGACAGCGAAACACATTGCAGTCCTTCACAGGTGGGGAAAAGGGATACTTTGCATTTCAGCGAATGGTTTGTTTGTAGATTTGGTAGAAGCTACGAGACTGCACACTTACCTTCCGACATTATTCCCCTATGACACTCTCTAAAATACTGTTTCTTATCAGTTAGAGTTTAATCTTTCTGTAGCACAGTGTGCTGGTGTCTCAGTAGGAGCAGCCCAGTTCCCTCCTGAATGAGCAAACAAGTTCATTTTCTCCAGGCACTTTAATCCTTCCAATCCTAACTGGATCCCTGAATTTAGCATGTACGCACACACACCTTTTGCCCATGGAGTTGCAGCTGGGAAGAATCAGAGCCTGAATGGTTTGGGGAAAGCTTCTGGAAGCCAGCCAGCCTCCCTGGCCACCACTGAGCCCTTTGAAGTGTCGCTCTTATAAGCAAAGCCAGACACCGGTGTGCCAAGGCTGAGGTCTGGCCACAGAAATGGCAACGTACCGACATGGTCAGCATGGCTTTGGGGAGGTGAATAGCAACTGGCACCTGCCAAATCCATGAAAGCCGAGGAGGCATGCAGGATGGGCAGGCAGGACCACTTTCAGCCTGAGCTGAGCTCACTGTGGATTGAGCTTGATGGGCACCTTACGGCCCTTGGGCACCCTACAGCACCTGTCCTAGGGCTCCTCATAAGAAGAGCTCCCACAAATGCGATGTTCAGGCCAGCAGATCACGATGTCTCTCCTCTCAGGTCTTTTTGGACTGATCTCAACACTACTGACCACCCTCAGGGCTGTATCTCTCCATATCCACCCTCTGCGAGGTGGTGTGCCCAAAAAAAGCCAGCAAAGGTGAATATTTGTGTGATACAGAGGAATGTAGCATGGTTATCCACTTTGAAAAGCAGATGGGTCAGCGCTGTATGAGCTGCTGATCCATGTTGTCTGGAGACAAGCATCTCAAGAAAAAGGGGTCTGGAAGTGGGACCATGTTGTGCCTCTCCAGGGGCAAGCTGGAGTGCTGGCCTGGACTGCGTGGGACTCGCAACTGCCCTGCCCGTCCCTTGGAAATGGCTTTTGAATACCAAGAACAGAGTAACCTGGGAGGCTCAGGCAGCTGTTTTACCAGACTGTGTTTGTCTTTGCATTGACAGGGAAAATATGTCAGAGCAGTTGTCTGGGAGTTTGGGAAGGTGAACATGAAACCTTTTCCAAACAAAGAGGGAAGCAGAGTTGCAGGCTGCTTGGACGACAAGGAAAAGGACAGGTGGCTGCTTGCCTGTCTCCGGGGATCCCTTCAACTGGGGAAGAGCAGGATCTGTGCAAAGCACAGGGTGGGAGGGCTGCTTTCCCCACAACATGGGGATGGGATCAAGTTGCCTCCATGATAGCAAATTTGGGATCCCACGTGTCACAAGGGCATCCAGGACCCTGGCAGCATCTTCCTGCCTTTGCCTTGTGGTCTTGACCTTATTGCTGGTCCATCTGCTCTCTGCAGCACCATGGCCCCAGACACCCCTGCCTCCACATCAGCTCAGCCTCTGCTTGGTCTGCAGCAAATAGCTGGAGCATTCAAGGTATACTCTGGCTGGGGACAACTGCTGCTGCTGTCCTCTTAGGTTTGTGGTGTGACATGGGACCTCTGGTCTCAGGCTGGACCCCCTGGTCCCAGAGGAAGGGGCAGAAGAGGAGCGATGTGAAACCAGTTCCCACATCTCTGGCTTGGGATGTTTTTTTCTTACCTCCATGGTTAAGGATAAAAATTGCCCATCATGCCAGACCCCTGCTCCATCCAAGAGCCATGGTTGGAGGAGGCTCTCCAGACCAGAAATGTGCTCTTGGGAGTGAGGAAGAGAGACTGGACTGCTTTGAATTGAGAGGACTGGTGGAAGAGGTGCACAAGAACCAGCGCACAAGGATGAAGCCATTCTCAAGGGGGATTAAGAAGTATCTAAAGGCAGAGAGGGGATAAGAGGCGGATGGTGAGGAATAGGGCAAGAAAGGCTGCGGCTTTTTTCACTGTTTTTAATTCCACAGTCATGTTCTGTTCTCATTCAGGTTCTGTGCAGGTTGACTTCCTCTGGGGACTGCATAACAAAGCAGTATCCCACATTCCCTGGTAAAACCAGAAAAGCCTTACTGAACAAAGTGAGGGATTGCACAAGAAGATTGCACTCTCATGAGGGTTCCTTCCTACCCTTGCATTTCCTCCAGAATTTAGACGTGAGCTTAATTATGCCTTTCTCATTTCCAGGATCCCCAGTGGGACATCCTTAGGGTCGGGTTTGCAGAAGTGCTGAGCACTTGAAACAGAAGCCAACAGGAGATATGCTTTGAGCAGCTGATATGGAAAGAAACGCTAAGTCCACAGAAAATCAAGCACCAGAGCCTGCTGCATGGGATGGTATGAAAGAATCCAAACTCAGACCCTGTCTCACACTGGTGCTCATCTTTCTGCTTCAGTTCTCAAGGGAGCAAGTGCAAGGTCATTACATAGGTGTTTTGTGGAAATAAATTCGTTAGCACTTGAGAAGCATTCATAGACCCCGATGAAAGCACCAGAAGACCCAAAAGGAAATGAATAATTGTGTAGTCAACAGAGGGTTTGGATGGTGTGCAGCAAATAAAGCCTGCGGCGCACATTGAATGGGGAGGATTAAGAGAAATATTGAATGACTACCCAGGCATGGAATGAGTTAGGGATTCTGTGGAAAAACTAGTATATGATCATGTAATTAAAGACTGCATTGTAATGATCCCGCTTAAGAGGCTGAAGCTGAGGATAGCCTTAATTTTGGTGCTTTCAGCATTTGAAGCACTCAGCTTTGAGTATCAGTGTACTTTTAGAGTAGATTTTTAAATGTAATTCCACAAGTAGAGAGGAAGAAAACCTTAATGCTTAGGCCATAGGGAGCTCACTGCCTCTGATATCTTGCAGAGGCAAATGCGATATCTAGCAGTTACCCTTGTATAAGAAAGCAAAGCAAAGGAGGGAAGATACATCAGCAGTGATTTCCAGCTATGGAAAGCTGAGAGTTGCTGATGGCTCCTAAATTCGCTTGAAAGAGACTGTTTAGCTTCAAGACATGTTCAATGTTTAAGCATTCTGTGGCCAGAAAACATGCACATCTATATATGAGAGTATCTCATCACAAATATGAAATTCGTCATGCCTTTGCCACGTATTTGCAATTTTGTATGTGAAAAGAGTTGTATTCTCTGTGTACAGTGTGAGTGTAAAAGCATGAAATTGCAGTGGGATGCAAATTATGAGACACAAAAGCCAGGCTTATGTCTGTCAGCGAGGAAGACAAGGGAGAACAGCTCCCAGGAATGGGAGAGGGAGATGGGTACACAGGGGTAAGGGGATCTGCAGAGCTGGAAAAACAAACAAACAGGGAAAAAAGTCTGAAAAGAGGCAAGACATGAACAATCCTGGAATTTGTGCTGAATTTGACAAAAAGTGGCCCAATTTAATTCAGTTTCTCATTTTGGAAATGCTAAAATATTTTGTTTGGATACGTATTATATCTATATTTTGAAAGACTTTTTTGACTTCATATGGTGCCAAGGAAAAAGTTTCAGAGCTAAACTCCCCCATGTTATACAAGAAATTCAGACGCGATAGCTGGAGTGGGACTAAGGTACCACCAACATGAGAGACAAGAGCAGCCAGTGATGCTGCCACAGAAACTGGGCCATGCTCGAGGCATGAAGCATTGGGTAACATCAGGGCTGGGCTGTCCTGTGCCCCCACTGCTCCACTGTCCACAGGTTGATGAGTGCTGTAGGATGAGCTCCAGGAGAATAAGGTTTCTCTGCTCTCCTGGATCACTCAGAGAGAGGGTGAGACCTTAAGAGGGGAATGCAGGTGCAGAGGGAGCCTGCTCCCCTCTAGCAGGGACCTGGAGGAGCTGGGTCAGGCCCCATGTCTCTGCCATACCCCAGGCACGTCCCCACCAGCTGCAGTGATGCTCACTGCACAGGGATGTGCAAAGATCAAGGCGCAGGCAGCCGAGACGATCGCTGCCAGAGCAGGCAGCACAGCTCCCCAGACTCCATTACCCTCCAAAAAGTCTGCGGCAACACAGACTCTGACAGGTTTTGTTCATTAAACCCACATTACCATTCTCTGAGGAGCCTGACCTTTATTCCTCAAATCAAATGTCAAGGATGTTTAGCAAGAAACCAGCCTCACTGAGCTGCAGGGAGTTACCGCTCCGTGCAAGGTGGCAGGACAAGTGCTGGAGGACACGGGACCCCGTCTCTGTGGGGTCCCCCCATGCAATGCCCATCAGCCACCATGACCGGTGTCTGCAGGGAAAGGGCTTGCTCCAAAGGGAGAAGGGTGGGCACAGCTATCCCTGAAGAGCTGAAGGGGTGACAGGATGTCCTGGAAGATCCAGGCACAACCACACGGTCCATATGGTCATCCCCCTCACCATGCCTCTGCTTAATGCTCCCAGTGTTTTAATCTGAACCCTATTGCAATGGGAGCTGGCGGTGGCCTTGGAAGACACCACATCTCTGAAGATGTGCGAGGACTGGGGCTGTTTCAGCAGACCTGGGTAAGCAGCTGCCAGGGGAATGATGGCTCACTCAGGAGGCACAGACACCACACACCCCCAGGCAGAAAAGCACTGGAGAATGTCAGGAGATGCCTGACAGCTCGCATCCTTGCCCTGCTCCCTGCACAAACCTGGATGTCTTCCCTGCAGAGCTGTCCCTCTGAGAAGGTGACATTCCCGTTAGGCTTTTGACTGAAAATTCCCACATTTTTATTTCTCTCACAGAAAGTCCGAAGTTTCCAGACCCAGCAGATGCCTCCACAGAGAGTGTCCAGAGTTACCAGCTTTATTTTCTGTTGAAATGCTCTTTTGACAGGAAATTTCTGGCCTGACCACCAAGATGACAGCTCTTTTTTGAGATGGATTCTCTCCTTTCTGAGAATGGCAGCACCACCACAGCGGGGATAGGGTGAGGGTGACCGTGCCGTGGGAGACTGAACAGGAGCCACAGCTGGCGCCTCTCCTCGGTCAGTTTGCTCTGTACCCTGGCACACCCCCTGGACCTCTTTGCTGGCTTTCTGCAGGCTCTGCAGGCTCATGCCCCAGGGCTTGGCCCCAGGCTGCATTCGGCGCTCAGCGGAGATCAGTGGTGCTGACTTCCCCTTGCTCATAAGGAAACAAGTTTGGAAACTCAGAGAAATGGAGAATTAATCCCTCGTCTTCCTGAAGTGGAGGGCATCACCCTGAAAGTCTTCTGGAGGCTCTTTCCTGCCTTGTCACCTTTCCATCTGGCCTCTGCACAATGTCGCGTGCAGGTGGAAGAGGTAGAGCTGTCACTCATGGCATAGGGACTGCTTTCCATGAGTCTCCATGAGGTAGTGAAATGAAAGCAAAGCCCGGCTGTTGTTCTTACACAGTCAGGTCTGGATGATTAAGCACCTTTTCTAATCTGACAATACCGCCTATGTGACATAGAAGGACTAGAGGGGGAGAAAACAGCCCAGTTTCAAGCTCTGCCTCCGTCCAGTACCCGTCATGCTCCTCCTCCCAGCGCTGCCTGCCACAGGATGCCTCACCCTCTCGATCCGCACTGTTCTAATCACATTCCTTTTATGTAAGGTTTATATATTTACAGCTTTAACTCCAAGCTGAACAAAGTTTTTTCTATAGGAGTATACTTGTCAGTCCATCTGTCATAGTAACAATTCCCCATCTCCTGGCTGTCAGAGAGCCTCAATAAGCTGTGCACTTGCAGATTTATGTATTGGTAATAACAAAGTAAGATGGCGCAGACTGCAAAATGCCATTTCCTGCAGAAAAGCACAGTGTGACCTATTCCATGTCCCCCCCTGTTGGTGACGTTTATAGACTGGTTTTCACCATCTTGTCTAGGCAGAAAGGGTCAAGTCCACGTCCCAGAAAAGTCACTGATAGGCACTCTGATATGCCGAAACTTGCGCTAAGTCCTGCATAAGCCTTTGCATTTGTTCTCCTTCTTCCTCCCTCAGACTGACGTGCCACCAGTGCATCCCAGGTGTGAACGCCAACAGCATCCTGGGCTGTACTAACAGGAGCATGGCCAGCAAATAGTGGGAAGTGGCTGTTGCTTTGTACACCGTACTTATTAGACCACATCTCACAGAATCACAGAATCACAGAATCACAGAATAGTCAGGGTTGGAAGGGACCTCTGGAGATCATCTAGTCCAACCCCCCTGCCAGAGCAGGGTCACCTACAACAGGTTGCACAGGACAGCGTCCAGGCAGGTTTTGAATGTCTCCAGAGTGGGAGACTCCACAACCTCTCTGGGCAGCCTGTTCCAGTGCTCCACCACCCTCAAAGTAAAGAAGTTCCTCCTCATGTTAAGATGGAACTTCCTATGTTCAAGTTTGTGCCCATTACCCCTCGTCCTATCAATGGGCACCACTGAAAAAAGACTGCTCCCATCCCCCTGGCATCCTCCCTTCAGGTATTTGAAAGCATTAACAAGATCCTCCCTCAATCTTCTTTTCTCCCGACTAAAGAGACCCGAATCCCTCAACCTTTCCTCATATGAAAGATGTTCCAATCCCCTAATCATCTTTGTAGCCCTTTGCTGGACCCTCTCCAGCAGTTCCCTGTCCTTCTTGAACTGGGGAGCCCAGAACTGGACGCAGTATTCCAGATGCGGCCTCACCAGGGCAGAGCAGAGGGGGAGGATGACCTCCCTCCACCTGCTGGCCACACTCCTTTTGATGCACCCCAGGATGCCATTGGCCCTCTTGGCCGCCAGGGCACATTGCTGGCTCATGGTCATCCTGTTGTCCACCAGGACTCCCAGGTCCCTTTCCACAGAGCTGCTCTCCAGGAGGTCGGCCCCCAACCTGTACTGATGCATGGGGTTATTCCTCCCCAGATGCAGTACCCTACATTTACCCTTGTTGAATTTCATTAAGTTCCTCTCTGCCCAACTCTGCAGCCTATCCAGGTCACGCTGTAAGGCAGCACAGCCTTCTGGCGTATCAGCCACTCCTCCCAGTTTAGTGTCATCAGCAAACTTGCTGATGGTACACTCTATCCCTTCGTCCAGATCATCGATGAGTATGAATATGATGAGTATGCATCTAGAATACTGCGTCCAGTTTTAGGCCCCTCAGTGATGGATATTGATGAACATGGAGGGAGTTCAGTAGAGGGCCACCAACATGGTCATGGGGCTCGAGCACTTGCCGTCTCAAGGAGAGGGCACGGGAATGGGGTTTGTTCAGCCTGGAGAAGGGAAGGCTTTGGGGACGCATCCTAGCAGTTTGCCAGTGCCTATGAGAAGGTCGTCAGGAAGACAGAACCAGGCATTTCACAGTAGTGCATGGTGGAAAAACAAGAGACAGTGGACATAAGTTGAAACAGGAGAGGTTCAGGATTGATATAAGGAAAGTTTTCTCCCAATTAGGACAGTCAAGCAAAGAAACAGGCTGCCCAGAGAGACTGTAGCATCTCTGTTCTTGGCGGTTTTCAACACCTGGCTGGAGAAACTCCTGAGCAGCCTGGTCTGATCTCATTGGTGATATTGGAAGGTAGCTGCACCACAGACCTCCTGAGGTCCCTTCCAAACTGGGTTATTCTATGATTCCATGATTATAATTAGTAAGCACCACTTTCTGGTGTCACTGAGAGTGTCAGGCAGACCATCTCAGCCTCCTTAGCCGGACAGTGGGATCAACATGGGCCTGTAGAAGTCAGGCACATGCCAAGGGCTTCTTCTGTTCCCACAGACTGAAAACAGATGGCTGCCACAAGCTGCTGCTTCTGTGTGCATGCAAGATAGCTGTTGCGCCTCAGTGAAAAAAAACACATGAAAATGTGACCAAGTCAACATACACAATTCAGGCATGACAGCATCTTCATGTCAAAACAAACCAGTGTGTGACCCTAGTAAAAGTGCAGACCATAAGTGGTGGCACTGCCAGAGGTACTAATCCGGTCCAGCTGCTGTTCTGCAGCGCAACCCCAGCGTCCAAAGGAAAATGGCCTGCAAGCTCCTTGGAGACGTACAGTGAAGATGTACTCATGCTGGTTATGGTGCTGTGCAGAACGAGTACAGCTCAGGATGCAAGGCAAGGTAAAGACTGAGGCGTCACCAGCTAAGTAAATCACAGCTTGAGAGACAATAAATATGGTTCCCAAGAACCATAACAAATACAGTTCCCTGTGTATGATATACTCAGGGCCCTTTTCCAGCATGTGCACTGTATGCATGCAACATTGCAGGATTTGGGTGCAGAGGCTTGGGCCATCAGCGTGGACAGAACTGATGGGAGCAGCTTCACTGAACTGAACAGAAGAAGTTAATGAGCCAAGGGGCCCTGGAGACTCCCAAAGGGAGGCAGGACAGCCTCCCCAGGCACAGGCAATACTTTACCAAGATGATGGATTAGGCCATAGTCCCCCTCAATCATGGATTGCATGTGGAGTGCAGGCTGTCCGTTTTAAAGGCTGATAGGGACTAATGATTCCTTTGTGTCTGTGTAAATACGTGTGTACATACACACGTGCACAGTTTCCCATGTGCCTATGGGTGTGCTTGGCTGCACATGGTGCATGTGGCTGTTGGCATGTCAGGGTGGGTGGTGTGCAGGCTCTGCACACACAGGGCTGTGGGACCCACCTGAGTACTACTTGTGTTGTAACCACGGCTAAACACGCTGCAGCAAAAGAGGCAAAAGAAGCTTGGCTTCTTTCTATCTTGCAGCCTCACAGTGAGCAACCTGGTCTAGTGGGAGGTGTCCCTGCCCATGGCAGCAGGGTTGGAACTAGATGATCTTTAAGGTCCCTTCCAACCCAAACCATTCTGTGATTCTGTGATATTAGGAGAGATGGGATCCCAAAGGAAGATTACAGTTTAATAGGGAGCTGCTAGGCGGGAGTCACCTCTTTTGAGCACATAAAATTCTGAGAAAGCTCACGGCTGGGTGATTGCAATAATGTAGTTGCAGCAATAAAAAACATCCTGCAGTTCCCTGCACTATTGCAGGTTCACACGGAGATGATCTTTTTCCCAGGTGAGATGTGCCAGAATGAGACCCAAATTCCGACAGTTCCAGTTCGCTGCTGCCCAGACACCGGTGTTGGAGAAGCACAGGAGACAGGAAAAGAGGACTGGAATGAACTGGACTGAGAGGACATCCCACAGTGCAGACGTGCCCAGATGGTGCTTTATTACCCAGCAGGGAGCTCTCATATGGCATGGTTTGTGTGACTGGCACACTGCTGGGAAGCTCAGGCTTTGCTGGTTGGAGTCCAAAGCTTCCCAGACTGCCTTTGCTTTCTGCTTGCAAGCTCCTGTCATGTGGCAGGTCCTTCTGATTGATGATCAAGGCATTTCAGTTTTCTTTGCAGAAAATGTGGCTGGGAGTTGGATTTGTTTACTGTGCATTGAGAAGACTGTCGGTCTTGTCACTGGTCAACGAGTTATGAGGCAGGGTTTGCCAAACACGCACCCTTAGACTGGACTCTCATTAGTGCTTCCTCAGCAGAGCTGAGGAGGTCTGGTTCCTCTCCAGTGCTAGCAGGAGAAACCGAATGGCAGGTAGGGCAGGAACTCAGCTCCAGAGCAGCTCAGCAGCAAGCCTTCTTCGTACTTGGTTATGTAAAAACATAATAAGGCAAAATACAGTTCCCCACTCGCATCCTCCAAACCTTGATACTGTGGCACAACTCTGATTAAAGCATTTTCATTCAAACAGGTTTGAAGCAAAACTCAGGTTTGGCATGTCTCTTTTTAAGCTAAACAGTGCTGGTTTGTTTTTCCAGTCTGCCTGCTGAGGAAAATACACATTTTCTGTCAAAAATCACGAGCTGAACATCTCCACACTGCTATGCTTCCACACTGCGTCTTCAGGGCTGTGGCTGGGTCCTTCCTCTTACATCTAGAAAACTCCCCAATGACTTCAACCTCCCTCTTCCCTGTGAGAGGGATTATATTACATCTCGATGCCCACAGTCAACTGGAAACACCAGCGGTGAAAGGAGACTGAGAGCGCGAGGCAGCACAAGGGACAGCCCTCAGTCCGTACTCCTCTAAGATTTCCGTGGTGTAAGTGCCCGAGGATCTGGACCTCGTGTGTGATCAGAGCTCCAGAGAGTGCCCCTTCACTGCTGTTTCCAGACGAGACGTGAGATTCCCCACAGAGCAGAGCACAGATGAGTGATGGGAGCACAACCCTGTGGATCCCCTGCCAATGTCTGCACTGTCAGATTTGACGGGACAGGCACTCCAGGAGAAAGAGACGGAGAAAAGGAGAGGCTGAGCTAACACCGTGCATCAGGAATAATTGCAGCATTGACTGCTGCTGATCCCCAAAAAGGCTGAAGCTGGAACAGGGGTTAACAGAAAGGAAAAAATAATCACCTCAGCTCTTTGGTTGATTTCCCAATAGGTCCTGTAGATGCATGCTCAGTTTTAGAGGGCTAGAGGAAGTGGTAGTGGATGCGCACTCTTCAGATAAAGTCTGTCTTGATAAAGAAGTGAACAAATACCGTTATCTGGGGAATCAATCTCTACTTCACATGTTCTGCAAAAGACAATCTTTTCCTGCCCCTTGGCCAACCAAGTTTCACCATCCCTTGTCATGCATGGCTCACCGTTTCCTCTCAGCACCTTAAGCAGAAGGTCTGTAGCAGAGGAGTGTGATTGTTCCTTGTGGCAAGACATACCTTGTAGGGTTGAGCTGAGATGTCTGGGAGTAGGTAACCTTCCAGTGTGGATCTGTTGTTGGTGGTAGGATCAATAGATTGTGGCTGTAACCATTTGCTTTTCCACTAGGAAGATGGAGGTTGCCAAGGACCACAGTTCTGGATCACTCAGCAGGGGTAACAAATGCCATATGTGACAAGGGCAGTGGCATTAAACACTTGGTAGGTCCAGCAGAGCTCTGAGTCAAGGTCCCAGCCCAGCTCAGGTCCACAGATCTGCAGGGTCACAGTCAGGGAGCTCAGGCTGTGTTACAGAGGGCAAGATCTTCATCCAGCTCTTGTCTTCCACTCACCTCTTCTTTCCAGAAAACAGTCACAAGAGGGGAGGAATTGGCCACTTCTCAAGACAAGTTAAATCCTCACTTTTAAAAAATTGCACCTTAATTCTAACCTAACTTTCTATAACTCTTGCTTCACAATCCTGGACACTAAATTAGGCCTTTTTCTGTGCAACTGAAGAGCCCTCTACTGTCAGAAATCTCCCTCCCATGCAGATAGTTACAAACCTCTACCAGGTCACCACCTAATGCCTTTCTTGATAAAGAAAACAGACTAAACCTGTTCAGGGCTTTGTTATAAGGCAGGTTTTCGGGAAACATTGCCCTTTAATAAGTATGCTTTGCTGTTGGTGGTGACCCCTCCAGACAGAATTTGAGATGCTGATCACATATGGTCATTAAAAATCCCATCAGTTATCTTACAAGGTCCCAGGTTGTTGACCTCAAAAATGTCATCCCAACTCCATTGAGGTTGATCCCTTTCTTTTTATATAGCTTTTCCCTGAATTTTCATAGATGGATACATTCGTTCCTGTTGTGCAACATTGATTCCCTGGAATCTTTACACTCCAAAACCCCACTGTTCATTGCCTCATGGGTACTTGTTCAGGCAAGTAATCCATTGTGGACAATGTCCCACCTGGGCCACGGCAGCTTTCTGTATCCATAAACAGCATCAGAGACCCATGGGCAGGAGTGAGCGGGAGTCTGCTGGGTCCATCTGACTATGCGCTGTCTCTTGTCCCTCCTTCATTTTGGGAGAGAGGAGTTGTGGAAGCTATCCCCATCCCTCACCTAGTGTGCGAAAACCATGCAAAGGGGAAGGGAGCTATATTTCCATTCTTCTGTTGACAGTGTGGTTTGGCAAACAGGCCAATCTTCATCTTCCTCTTCTTCTTGCTGCTCAGCCTCTCTTGGTGATGACAGGCATCAGACAGCGAAGAGGACAGAAGGAACTACTCTGATATGACCTTCCAACCCAAGAGCAGACTAACCATCCAGTAACGTGACAGCCAATCAATAGGCCTGATTAATTAACTCCTAATAAGTTAATCTGAGCACTGAGGCAGAGAGAAGGCCTCCTGGTGAAAGCAGCCCTCTGACGCCTTGGAGGCAGGGGAAGGAAATCAATTCCCTGCCTGCCCCATTTATCACAGAGAAACAAAGATTTTCATTGAATAACAGTGCTGGATGGATGAAATGTCACCGTGTCATTAGATGAAGAGGTGTGTGGGCCTGCACTCACGCTGCTGAAGGGTCCTGGAGCACCTCTCCCCTGCATGGATGATGAAGCGATATATAAAGGCAAAGATGCAAAAAAATCACACCAAAAAGAAACTTTGAATAACAGTTCAGGAGAGCCTCTTTCCATGAGGCACACCAGGAACCACCAGCAATACCCTGAATGTGTTCAGTACTCAATGCCCCTCTTCACTCCTGTTAGACCTGTAGTTTCTGAAATTGAAGAAGGGGATTACTGCAAATAAACTGCTTTGTCTGCTGTCTGAGAGGACAGCTTAAAGATCCAGAAGCAGCTCAACTTTCTGGGAAGTTCTGGCAGAAAAGATCTGTCAGAGATGCAGAGCCCATTGGTGGTGCTTCATCAGGGAAACCTGTGTCTTCTCTGCTGCCGATTCCCTGGCGTGAGCAAGCACTGAGCAGGCAGGAGATGGTGAGCGTGAGGAAATGATGCACGTGGATCTGATTTCGTGTTACCATTGTCATGTCCTGGGACTCACAGGAGACCTGCCACCACCCTGCACATCCCATGTGCCCTCTCTATCTTTGGTGTGAGAAGAGTCGAGTGACTTTTCTTGTGAATGGGTCCATCTTATACACTGCGTGTATGTCTAGAGGGCCTGGAAAAATATTGGTCAGGCTCCATTCGGCTTTGCAGGGTGACACCCAGGATTCAGGGCCCGTGGGAACCTGTGTCCTCTTTGCACTGCTCAGTTCTCTTCTCCCAGAGCTGAAAGGGAAGACCATACATTTCCATTTCACTACCCAGAAGAGCTCAATGGGAATCTTCTAGCAACTTTCGATAGTGCATTGAGGGGCACCGAAGGTGTTAGAACCCCTGACTGCACCCCTGTCTCCTCACTAGCATGGCCCCTGCTCTACAGCAGACAGCAGCAGGGCATGAAGTAGCAGGGATCTCCACAACCTCTAAGCAGATTGCTCTCCCTTGCAGGATGAAAGCACATTTTCCCCTGCTGTCATTGACCTTTCTTTCTTGATTCCAATATTTCCCCTCTCTTTCCTGCCCTTTCTTCTCCAGCTCTCTGCTTGGCTTCCCGGCGCTCTCTACTGCATCCTCCCCAGGAGCCATCCTGCCTGATTGTGACTCAGGTGCTTCTTCTGTCATCCTGAGACTCTAGTGTCCCCATCCAGGGACATAACAGACACCTGGCAGCCTGCTTGCCCTCCTGCATCTCTTAGTTTGATTCACACCCCTCGCTTGACCAGAGGAGCTGCTCAATCGTCTTTATCCTGTCCTTTGTCCCTGACTCTGGTGCTGCTCTTTGAGCACCACCATCATTGCTCAGTCCTATTCCCTCCCCTGCCAGAGTGTGACTCTGGGCTCATCAATACATTCAATTCATGTGGCTTCAGCAAGCTGCCCTATTTTGGCTGAGTTGTCCAGGTATGTACTCCATAGTTAATACATGGCCAATCACTTCCCTTCCTCCTTCTTCTGCAGAACCTTCTTCCAGGTCTGCCCTCTGCCAGGTCTCTTCTGCTCTTGTGATTGCTCCCGCAGCACTTCCTCTGCAGGATCTTTTACATTCCCTTGTACAGTTCCTAATGGCTCTAGTCCTGGTTCCTTCATTTCTCCCTCTGCACATTATCTGCAATCGCACACACAGGGGACTCAAATATCCAGCTCTGAGCAGCTTCCTTTTCATCTTGACAGAAGTTTTATCTTGTGTCTTTAATGTCCCTCAATGGATAACTAGGCATCGCTCAAGCTGATTATCACCTTCAAACTCGTCTTAAAACTATTCTTCTCCATGACACCTGACTGGGTAGAATGGACTGCCCCAGGAGGTGCCTGTTTCTCCTGCTCCTCAATTGGAGGAAATTAAACTAGACAGCTTCTCTTCAGAGGGCTGGGGTTCACGGAGATGAATCCCAGTCCCCATATGCACACAGAGAGTTAATGTGCCATGACTAACACACTGTAAATTCATAGCCTGGCACCTTGCATGCCAGCTTCCCTGTGCAGATCTTTGACAAAATCTAATGTTTTGTGATTGCCATGTCAAGTGTGGTCTTTAGAATACTGTATAAGGTCTGAAATCAGTCTGCTGAACACTGCAGCATCTGGGCTCAGAATGAGCTTTTACAAACAGCATTGTTTGATTTAGCTGTTACAATAATAACCTGTTAGTAACTCACTTTTTCTGTGAGTTGGTGAATGGCTGGTAGATTTGCCAGACCCCTTCAGGCATGTTTTTGTTGTTAACATTCAAAGTAATTAACTATGTGCACTATGTCTCAGGCTGCTAGTTGAATTAACTTTTTTTTTTACTTACATAACTTGCACTTCTTAATCAGGATTGTCACAGATAGCAACCAAGGCATGCAACAGAGAGGCTTTGTGGTTGAATAATCATTTAAATTAAACTGCTTTGTAAATATCAGGATTTTTTTAAAAAAATGTTTGAATACCCAAATTCTTGTGCAGACTATCAAACATCGATGAACAGGAGTGAACCACATTCAGAGCTTTGTCTTGTAAATTTATTCAGGAACAATTTTTTTTTGCTGTTTTATGTAAATCCAGCATGCCTGACTCCTTACAGACAACATCGGTTAGGGTGGTGAGGCACTTGCCCAAGTTGTCCAGAGAAGCTGTGGCTGCCCCACCCCTGGAGGTGTTCAAGGCCAGGCTGGACGGAGCTTGGAGCAACTTGGTGTGGTGGGAGGTGTCCCTGCCCAGGGCAGAGGGGGTGGAACTAGGTAGTCCCTTCCATCCCAAACCATTCTATGATTCTATTATTCTGTGATCTGTGAAGGACTCTTGAAGATGGCTTCATCAGACGCTCCCTTTCAAAGTGAATAAATATCCAGGCAAGACCTTACCCATTGTTCACTCAGTTTTCCACACTCCATCTGAGGGAAAGGTGCAGAAAAGTCTTCAACAAGCCATCTAAGAGGGCTGGAGATCCCTTGGATCCTTCTCTCCAGGTTGGTAATTCTGCAGCATCACCACGTGCGTTCAGGCACGGAGAGCAAATGCTGCTTGTTCATTGCTTTTGATTTGTTACTCCGCCTTCCTCACGTTTTCTTTGTCTCTTATTTCAACTTTTTAGCAAGACAAAATATCTTCATGACATGCTTAGTTACCCTCTATTCAGCACCAACCACCATGAACGCTGGTCACTGGTCCAATGAATAAAAACCAGATGCCAATGACTTCAGTGCTGTCATTTGAGAGAAGGAACGCACACCATTCACACATTTACAGCCTGGCTGGGCTGGCCAGTGACACTGCATCTGTGAGGCTACAGGGGGAGGTGCGAGTGTGCTGCGTCCCTGGCTAAGCCAGTCACGCACTGTGTGCACAGCTGCATAAGGAGAGGTCACACCAGAGTGAGCAGATTATGGGGACGTGCCATCCAGGCAGTGCAATAACTGATATTACATGCATCGATAAAAATTGTTCCTTTAGCCCTTAAACAACAGGCTGGAAAACACAAAAAGTAGTTCAGATTCTGGAGAGCCTAGTGTCTTCATGGATTTAATAGGACTCCAGACACTCTTCCTTCACTAAAGTCTGTCAGGGGATAGATTAAGTGTCCACACAGCGTTTTCTCGTCTCTGAGTACCTGCTCTAGAAATAATTTTTGGCCAGTTATTTTCTTGTCTCATTAGCATAACATTAATCTAAGCGTAATGGGTGGTTTGTCTGCAGAGTCTGCACGCCATAAACACTTGATGACCAAAACCAAGACCCTTCGGCTTTAACTGCATCAAATATGATTGTTTCACTACTTATTTTGCTATTAAACAAAGTGGCAACACATGTAGATCAAATGAGCCACCATCGAGAAGCCCAGCATCACCGTTAATGGTCTCAGGGAACATCTGCTCAGAGGACACTTAACCTTCAGGAGAGGCCATTTCGTGCTCCATGTTGCATACACTCATGCTGACACTTGCCAGGCGTGGAGACCGTGGTGGCTGCTGTGTGACAAGCAGGCAGGTTTCCAAATGCTTCCCTGTCTCAGTTCTGTTTACCTGTTCCTGCTACCTCATCCACAGGCTGAATTGCCCTGGGTCCTGAGAAGGGTGGTTCAAGCTCCCCAAGACAAGGTGGCACGATGAGGACCACGAAAGGTATCAGTTACCCTATTTCTTCTTGAAGTTTTTAGGGGCTAAACATGTGACTGAACCATCTGACACACCGGAGATGTGTGTGAGGATCCACTTTGAGCACTTGGATGCAGAAGCAAAGGCAATTCCCAGGAAGCAACCAATCTCACCGAGAAATGTTGTGTTGTGCATAAGAAATGGTTTGACTCAAGTCTTTGGTTCATTAGAAATTTAAGAAATAAATGTAATTTTTCCAGCTACTTCTTGATTTCCGTCTCCTTCATATCCATATGTGCATGAAGCATTTGAGAATAAACATCATGATAACTTTCTTTCTCTTTCCAGCTTTTGGAGGAAAAGTTTGGTTAGTTTGTAATTTTATGCATATGCCTGCCTCTTTGCTCCTGCACTTCTTCACAGGCCCATGCATGTTTCTGTTTGCACACAGAAATAATATATTGAGGGAAAATACAGTTCAAGAAATGAACTTTGTAGTTGGTTTTGAAGAGGGCCAAGCCTGTAGCCACTCTTCTCCACTGGGGTAGAGAGGTACACAGCCTGTGGCCAGACTCTGATCTCTTTCTCTCACTGCATAATCACAGCAGAGGTAGCAACTGTCATCCTCATCCCACTGTGTATTTTAATGTTTGCTTTTCTTTTTCTTACAGTGTCCCACAGAGGCAATTAAACGGAGCGGAGAATTAAGCAGAGCTCGCAGCATGTCTGCGTTTCCATGGGGGCACTCTTAATGATGGTTTCTTGACTGAGGTTCTTGCTGGGTCTGGGCTGATCGCTGCCTTTGGTGGAGACTCCTCCATGTGTCCTTGGCAAGGCACAGTCTTGTCCCATCCTCCTGGTCAGTGGACCAACACTAACTACTGTCGCTGTGTCACAATTTCTCCGAGATGCTTTGCAAACCTCAGAGCTGTGGGTATATACAGACCACTGTTATGGAGAGAGGTTGAATGGAAATTCGTGTTACTACCCGGGGCAGGACTGTGGCTTCAGGGTAAGGAGAGCTTGCAGCCTGCATTCAAGGGCAAGGTGGGCTGAAATATACGGCACATATCTCCATCATGCAGAAGTCAGAAAGTTGCCCATTCTTGCCTGGTTGTCTTCAGCACTGCTGCTGCTTGCTAGGCTCAGGGCTCAAGGTTGGGCAGACCTGCTTGCTCCCTCAGCCCCAACCCTTGGTGCCCAACCCCCTCTCTGTACTCCTTTGGGTACTTCAAGCACAGCATTTACTTCAAGACGAGCCTTGAGAGGCTGATGCTCAACAGCCACACCAACACACACAAGCTCTAAGGGTCCACTGACAGCAGCGCTCTTGCAGCATCACCCTCCTTCCCCCAGCCGTGGTGTTTTGTCATAACCTAGCATTTCTTGTTGGGTCCTGATGAGCCCCGTCAGCCACACTGAGGAGCCCAAATACGCCATTCCCAGTCACTTTTACTTGAACCTGTGCTAAATATTCCAATCCACTTTAATTGAGACTAATGGACCTGTAAGTGCAGGTCTGTTAGCAATATGTCACAGTATGCCTGCCATATGTTTCATATTGCCATCCTGAGGGGCTTCTTCTCGCCCACTTATCACAGCTCTGACTGGACACACTTTGCTGAAACCACCAGCCTCCACATGGAAGCTACAGTGTGAGAAGCCGGTCGACAGACAGACAAGCCATGGGGTTGGTAGTTTTATTTCCAGCCAGATTTGGGGGGCTGGAAGGGAGCAGTGCTGGTGCACAAGTAGCATAGACCTTGGCAAGGTGTCCAGTCTTCCCTTTCTCAGCATGTGCAGGCCAAAGGAAGCCAGTCACTGGGATAGGGGCATGAGGGAGGGTTTGTTGGTTCTGTGGACTGTAAATTCTCAGGATAATTTTTCCTCCACAGGAAAAAATTTAAGCTTCTCCAGAATGCTTCATTCTTCCCAAAATCTTTTGCCCCAAATCTGAACACGCTTGGCGCAGTATTTTTTTCCGATGGAAATGTTTACTGCTGGGGTGGGGGCTCATAAACATCAGCCTCCCTCTTCCCACAGCACACACCTCAGACTGCCCCTGTCCCTGTGCTGGTGAGACACACAAAGACCCAACATGGCACAGCTGCTGTGGCTGCAGGACAGGTACAAGGCTGAACCTTTGTAGCCATCAGTGCCAGAGAGCAGCTACCGTGCTTCAGAAACCGAGTATTTCCAAGTGAAGTTTCAGGCTCCCAGACTCTCTTTTTTCCTTTCTCTTCCCCAGCTGTCTTTTGCCTTTTAATTTTTGCAGTTCCCATTTCTTTACTGTAAGCAAGACAGTTGCTCCTTGCCCCTGTTGATCTCTGCAGCCTTGACTGCTGTTGACTCCAAATTCCTCAGACCACCACGTGCATGGAGCCAGACACAGCCCATGAGACAGCTGCAGCCATATCTGCCTGGATTCTGCCTGATGCAACTGCAATGAAACCATGATAACAAACAAGGACTGGGTTTACTCCTTTCTTGTGATAGGTCCAGCTCTAGAAGCCTGGTGGAGAAGCATCTCAGCTGAGGGACAGAAGAGTTGTCCCCATGGTATGACACACCATTTCCCTGATGCAACCTGGTGAGCGCTGGAGAGGAGCAACCACTCCGAGGGCACGTGGGCGCACATAAAGTGAAGATCTCAGTCTGTTGGCAGGAAAATGAAGGCGTCAATGGGCAGTCCCGGAACTGGTGAGTTTGCATTTCAATTGATGTGTTTCTGTTAAAAATTTAGGCATTCCACAAAGCAAAAAGAAAATAGTACCATTTCAGCAATAGATCAAAATCTGGGGCAGCCCACGCCTCAATGTGCCCCAAGGGAGTGTCCTCCTTCACTCAAGGCAGCCTTCAATAAAAAAATCACAGCTTGGAAAGGAAAGCAGAGGAGACAATTTATTCAAGAAGTGGTGTGTGCAGTCTGCACCGTCAGCCCAGGCCTCCCTCCTCATGCAGCAGGTTTGAAGATAGCAGGCCCCCGAAGAGAGCACCATAGCAATAGACCCACCTCGCTGCAGAGCTCTTTCACACTTCATTTTGCTCAGGCAAGATGTTCTACTCCTTGAATGCCACCAGATAGTTCATTCCTTGAAAGATGCTAATTACTGCTGATTAGTTTATTAGCCTGCTGCCAAGAATCCATAATTTTCCTAGGAAAGGCAATGCCAGCCAGATGCTTCTTGATCTGAGACCTGCAGGGCTTAGCTCTTCATGTTCTGCAGTGTGTGAACACTGCTTAGAGCCAGAGCTGGCTCTGTGGCATCACTGGCAGCAGGCTATACCTGCAAATCATCAGCACCTAAGTTTAGGGTATCAAAGACACCTCTGGTGACTTCTGCAAAGAACAATGTTCAGCTCTAATTTGCTTGCTTTTTTGTTTTTTCCTCAAGGATGTGCACACCCAAAATTGAGTGCTGTGCAAACACTTCTTTTATGAAAGACCCATCAGTACCTACATTCAGCAGCTGCATTTACAGAAACACACTTGCCACTGCATTCTGCTTTCCAAGGTGGGCTGCAGCTCCACAGACCATGGGAGCACTGGCGTGACCAGTGCTGATGTCTGATGAGTGATGGTCCCCACGCCATACCACCTCCAGACCTTTCCCTTTGCTCCTTCCTCTGGGCCAAGGGAACCCCTCGATGCACTGGACAATGAACAAATCTGCTAGGAGCCCCATCCTGCCCGTTCCTCACTCTTCAACACCTATATCAGTGCTCCCCATGCGTGCTTCCCTCTCTCCTTCTCAAAGAAAGTGGACACACCTCTACTCTCTTTTCTCTCTCTCTCTTCCCACTCTCTCTGTCCATCCCAGCTTTCTTCCTTGGGCCATGCATCCCTCTCATCAGACTTCTTCAGGTCCATCAACCTCCTGCCACACAGAGGTCACCAGCTCCATGCTCTTCCAGTCCAGCCCCTGTGTCTCAGCCCCACCAGCCAGGTCACTCCTTTCCAGGCTCAGACGTGGGGCAGAGAAATGGTGGGTAGAAGTTCTTGGATTTGCTGGGGCATACAGTGACCAAGAGTGCAATAGGTCCAGCAACAGCTCCTGTCCTGCCCACCCAGCCAGCCAAAGCCAGCTGAAAGACTACAGCAGGTACTCTTACTTCATTCAGGACACTTGCAGGGCTTGTTATAGACTCCTGAATCTCCATGGTGTCTCCTCTGATGTGTCCCGCAGGAGCACAAGTGAGGCAGTGTGGGAGCAAGGTGGACTGGCTGCAACACCACCACCCTTCCTGAAGTCTGGCACTCCCACTTCCTGGGAAATCCTTGATCCGTTTCATCTCCTCATTCTGGTTAAACGACAGAAATCTTGCTTCCAAGTGGGGAAAAGCTACTTCTCAGGAACATTCAAATGGTGTCAGTTGTTTTCTACTACTTAAGCCAATGTCCGTTGGATTTTCAGGGGGACACACAAGACATCAAACTCACCTACCACCTGGCAGACCACAACTGGCATAGGGCTTCTTGGCACACCAAAGGCCGAGGTTTAGTCTTGTGCTGACACACGGTGACCAAGCAGCTAAGGACCATTGTCTTCCATTGCCTCAGGCTTCCCAAGAACTCATCCTTTGCAGGTGGTAATGACATGGCTTTGAATCTTGTGCTTTTGCTTAATTTTTTTGGTAGCAGCGTATGACCTCCCCTTGCTCTCTCTACAGTACAAAGCACCTTTGCTTTGGATTTGATAATGTGCTGTTTATCCATTCTGGATCATGTGCATCTTCATAGCCACGACACTGCTGATTAACTCAGTTTCCAGCATGACCCCCGCTCCTTCCACGCTTTCCAAGATGCAGTTCCCCGCCGTGTAATTGCAACCTGCATTCTTTGTTTCTAGACAGTGACCTTGCATCCAGCTGTATTATACCGCATCTTGTTTGATTGCATTTGCTGCGCCAGGCAAGGCAGATTGATTGTGGACTATTTACTTCAGCTATTCACTCTTCATTATTCACAGTGTGAGATTCATCCCACAAATGAGGGAACTGGCTAGAACTGCTCTTTATTGGTTTTGTTCCCTGATCATGTTCTGAGGCTTTTATAAACAGGAGGGGGGAAATTACAGGTATTTCAAAGTAGCCACACAAACATATCCTGCATCAATTTGTTTTAGTGAAGACATGATTTCTGGACCTGATTCAAAAATTAGACTGGAAAAAAAGCCCATGATCTCCTTTTCTCTTTTCCCCCTTCTTTCATAGCTGATGATAATTTCTTATTGAAAACAAATACCTGCGTGTAAAAAGATCTCCAACCACACTAATGCACATTTGGGTATTTTGAAGATTTCTGTGCTTTTAGTGAAAAGCAGATCCAGAGTGCTCTGATCTCTTTCGGAGGTGTCACTGCCCCTTCCTTTCCATCTGCCAACACAGTGGTAACAACCGAGCCACGTCGAGTCTTACAGCTCCTTCTCTTTCTGTCGTCTACATTAGCTTCGCGTTTCTTGGCTTGGTCTTACAATACAGGGAATTTCCAAATGCTTTCCCATTCAAGAATAAGATACATTGGGGACTGATTCACATCCAAGAGCAAATATGAGGAGGTACATTCAGCCCTCAGCTGGCCAAGGACTGGATATGATTGGGCTATTTAAGTAATTTCTAGGAAATGAGCTGGGAGGGTAGTGTTCAATCAGTGGTGGTCACAAACCCGTTAAATGGCTGTGCTGGTTGGAGCCGGGCAATGGTGCTGTGAACTGCACAAATGTGAGGAACGGATATTGTCTCTCCCAAGGAGCTTACAGTCAAATTGACTTAATATTGGCTCTGTGAAGTTCTATCCGAAAAGCCCTTTCCTTCCCAGAAAAGCCACTTTTAAAAGTGATGTGTCTGAGCGGTTTGGTTTAAATCCCCAGTACACTTAGATGCCTTTGCAGTCATCAGCCACTACTGTTCTTCACTTAAATCATGCTGAGCACAACCCAGAAATGCCAGAGCAGTGGATTGTAAAGTTGGATTTACACATCCGTAGCTCAGAACCCCAGTGGGACTGGAATTTATATGGATAATGAGACTATCCAATTAGCAGAGTTAACACTAACGTGTTTTGGAAAGGACATTACTAAACCTCCTACAGCAGGGCTGAGCCAATTTCTAACTGTTGGAGACTGGAGTGGGATTTGCTTGGGAGGAGGAGTCCTAGACATGCTCTGCAGGGTTCCTTTGCCAGAACAAGGGGCCACTGCTGCCAGACGGCAGACAGGCTTTCCTCTGGCCTGGCCATCCCCAAGGGACACTCTCAGCCTCAGGTGAAAACTGTGTCTGCCAGCCTATGGAGCCCACCCTGGCACCAGGTTCCCCATTAGAAAGAGCACAAGGCCAGCTGAAATAAAATGATGCTACCACAGCCGGTCAAGTTGGTGCTGGCCAGCCCCTGGGTGTCTGGAAGAGAGAGGAGCAGCTCGCTGCTCTCTCACATGAAAGATATTTTTAGGCCAAGCTGGAGGCCGGGTGTCCTGAAGCAGCTGGTCTCCTCTGCGTGCCGAGCCTGGCCGTGGGTGTTTTCACCCGTGGAGAACCCTGGCAGGCACAGGCTCAGGCTGTCCCTGAGTTTTGGACAATGCTGCCATCTACGTTGTCAGGCCTGTGGGTGCCGAGGACCTCATACCATTGCTGGGGAACTGGGCATAAGGTGTCTCACCAAGCCCCCAGAACCATCGTGCATCAAGCAAACCCCTCCATCCCAGCAGCACCTCCTCTCACCTGGAGAGCAGTGACAGCAAGAACTTCCTCAGCAAGGACTTGTCCCTCCTTGGTGCAACATCTGACTGACCCCACAAAGAAACATGAGCAAGGAGGTGCTCGGGATGTCCTGGCCAAGCACTGGATGTCCAAGGAGGATGATTTCCCAATCCCCACATCACATCACATTGCTTGGAGTCACAACAAAGTCAGTCTCCTGCAGGCCATCTGACAGAGGTGGAAGGGGACAAGTCTTGTTCTCATTTCCTGCAGCACGTGGTATAGCTCTGTGCCCTGGCACCAAAACCTGGAAGAAAGGCATCTTAGGGCTCTGCTGATAGCAGTGTCCTCCCCCATGGCTGCACCAATACTCACTCAACCGGCCTTGCCTCCTACTCTTCTTGTATCAGCCTGTCCCCCTGATCTTTCCATGTCCCCAGACGGAGACAGGAGGGTGTTTTTCAGGTGTGCCTAACGCCAGTGTCAGAGATGGACTTTTTTTTTTTGTGTCATGCTCTCTGCATCACTGCAAACAGCAGCCATGCTTAGCAAATAGATTAACACCATTGTTTACTCATGAAACATTTATGATAAATTTCAGTTGTGTTAAAAAAAAGACAAACAGTAAACTAAACGTGAATAACGACTTAGATTAAGTGTTAGAGGAGTCTTTCTTCCTACAAATGCACAGAATTCAAATCATCAGGAAAGAGCAGTATGTCTTTTTATCTGCTGATTTAGCACAAACTCCAGGAGCTCCACAAATGTCTTCCTGCATGTTAAGAGGAGTGACTGCTTGAAATGGCTTTGGTGATCAGGGCGATCCCTGTGACCTTCATGTCCTCCTGGCAATATTGCAAAAAAATGACTGGTGACAGAAAGGTCTTTCCATGGCTATGTTGGTCTGATTGTTAATACATAGATTGATGTCAGCACATACTTCTTCCCAGCAGCCTCAGAGGATGGTTGCAGCTTCAGTAGTTTAACAAGTGTTTTGAAGCACTTGTCTAAATAAGCTGAGAAGTCCTGCTTTCCGCTCATGGTGCCTGCAGCCGTGTTGAGTGACAATCTGGACAGTGAAGGATGGACTTACAGGGAAACAGCCCTCTTCCCTAAGTAATCTGGGTCATGCTAAATGCAATTGCAAACCCAATTCCTCACGCTCTGGGACTCACCACATGGAAGCTTTGGGGTCAGAACGGAAAGTTCATGGGGGAGAAACCACTTCAGATTAAAAGGAAGAAATTTCATTTGTGGATAGAAGAAACATTTTGTGTAACCAAACCCAAAATATCTCCTTTCCTTCCGGGGTCTTACTGAGACATTCATCACACCATAGCAGAGAGAAGGGCCATGCACCCCAGCCCAGCTTCTGTCCTCTGCAGCTGTGGGTGAGAAAGACTTCTCCTCCAGCCAGAGGAAGGTGACTCCTGTTCCCAGGAGAGGATCTAATCCATCCTGTCTTTGAAACAGTGGATCTCAGAGCTTGAGAAAAAAAGTGGTTCTTAATATATTTGCATTTCTGTAGCATCTCCCTCTTACTGGAGGATCTGATTTACATGCTTGTTCTTTTGCCATTATGGGTCTCAACACTCAAAGCAACATTCAAATGATTCTCCAGGGAATCCCCAGCACCCTTGTGAAGCAGTTTTGGATGGGGCAATGGGCATTCAGAAACAGTTGCAACTTCTCCAATCTGAAATGTCCACCATCCCTGTTGTTCCTCAAGGCAGGAAAATCATGGATTTTAGGAGAAATTACCCTCTGTGTCTGGCTGATGAAGTTTTTGACCAGGCACTCGGACAGGAGGGAAGAGCAAACTTAAGAATATCCCGAGCAGTTACAGATGATCACTGCGGCATGCACAGGGAAGAGCAAAGCGAAGATGATGATGCTGGCAGGAGCACTCCCTGCCTCCTGTGAGACTTTCAGTGCTACAAGAGGTTCCTCCAGCAAGCTGCAGAGGTGTGGGTGCTCTGCCTCTGAGAGGAAGAGCTGCAGGAACATTCATCAGGCTTCGGGCAGAGATTTTATGAAAGCTCATTTTGTTTGGTGTAAGGCATTCAGGTAACTTATAAATTTTTATTGAACCTTCATCAGTAAAAACCTTAATGAACATCCAATAGTGAAAATAATAAAACTCTTAATTGACGACAGCAACACTAACTTTAGAGCGAAACGTAAACCCCAACAAAAAGCAGTGTACATTTTATAGGATCACAGCAAAGATAGGTACCTGTCTCTGAAAGTACTGAGTGCCCATATGGTCATGCTGCTCTGCTCCCAGGAGCGCGGATGCTGGGTTTCTAACTGCAGATCTTATTCTGGGGTTTAAGTGAGAATGGGTGAAGTCATTGCTTGTATGTGCAGGTTTGATGGTGGAGCTGCTGCTGTGAAGTAGGAAGAGAAATGCCAGGGGCTGGAAATCTTGGTGTACTGAGTGCACGAGGGGTTAACAGCCTGGGGAGTCTAATATAAAGTGTCTTGCAATCTCCATGGATTGTGAAATGTCTCACTTTGGAAGATATAACACATGAAACTATGAGGTAGCTGAAAGCCAAGGGCATTGCTCTCGCTGTGGAACAAAGCGCTTTTTATACTGCGCTGTTCCTTTTCCTATTTGCCTGCATTAAAGGTGTTTGGTTTTTTAACCCCTGTGGCATCATCAGCTTCAGCAGGAGGAAGTACAGAGGAATGAGAGGCCGGGAGGGAGGGAGTAATTTTTGATATGTCAGAGAGATTATAAGTATGGGGTCATCCTCAACCTTGGGCTGTAGGTAGCATTTTTGTAAGGAAAGGAAAGCCAACAAAGAAGGCAAGGAAACACAAAGAGAGACATGAAAGGGAGCTGGAAGATGTCAGAATGGCTAACGGACAGAAAGTACTAATAGTTTATAAAAATAACAGCCTGGAGCTCATTTTTTTCTGCAGAGATCCCATTTGGAACGTAGAAAATTGAAAGAAAAGGCAATAAAAATGAGATCAGAAACCCTCTGAGTTCACATCCACCCAATATCACAGCAGCCATGGGGTGTTGGACTCAAACAGTGGCCAAGGCGGTCATTCTGCTGTATGGCATGTGCTCTGAATGAGGACAGCCCCCTTCCCAACACTGCCATCTGGGCATCTGCTGGGGCACTGGAAGAAGCCGTCCCTTTGGACTCTGGCATAGGGAAGACACTCCAGGGTATCACCTCCCTAATGATGTCCAGGGAAGACTCTCAATCCCTCAGACATTTCATGTGGATCTCGAGACACCGGGGTTCCCTGGAGACCTTCTAACCAAAAATCTGGTGCAGCCTGTGCAAGCAAGGATAAGAACTGGAGCACTTCTGAAAGGTTTTTTCTGTTCATTATTGGGTTAAGATCCTGCTGGAGTTTGCTTCCTTTGCTGCAACATCAGAACTTATCCCACGTGGGAATCTTTCTCTTACTTTTGCTCCAATTTGTGGTCAAGTACCTTGAGATTCTCCAGGCTACTCTGAAGTAAGACATTGACCTACCTCTGCCATAGATTTCAAGGGAAACCATGACCTCTGCAGACAGATGCACACAAAGTAGTAGCTGTGGTACTGAGAAAGGAGCATTACCTGGTGGTGTCATTGCAAAGGGTATGCATTAGACCATGAAAGCTGTCTAAGGTGAAGGCATTCACTAATATGATGCCAGAGCAGTGAACAGGAGGCATGCTAAGAAAAGGACTGGCTGGTCTGAAAACCCAGCAGTGGTTTTGGTTAGGATTATTTGTGGCGCAACAGGGCTTGGTGAAATAACAGATACAAACATTATTCCAGGTGATCTCCTAAATATATTGTTTCCATTGTCAAAGTAATAACCCACTTTTCAAGAGGAGGCTGCTTAGTGTTTAGGAAAGAAGGATGTTGTCTGCAAAGCATTTTCAAAGAAGGAAAGACCTGTCCCCAGTGAGGAAAAACACTCACATCACTCCTCTTGAACATCTTCATCAAGTTGCTAGACAATGTTCAGTGCACTTGTGCAGTCCCAGAAACCCCTTCAGTAGTAGAGAGGCTCTTTGTCATTGTTCCCAAGAGCTGGACCACTTCGGATTTGGGAAGATGGTCCTTAGCCAGAACTCAGCAAAACCCCCGCTTGCTGTCTGGACTTCTCTCTCAGTTTCACTTCCTTGCAACTCTTCTGCTGAGGAGAAATCCATTTTTGCCATTAGTTCTCAGCAGCTCCTATCAACAAGATGCTTTCAGCCCAGAGAAGCTGTTGCCAAGTGCTCCAACATCCTAGACACTTTGTCTCTGATACAAAGGGAAGTGCAGTTATGTTGACATGTTTTCGTTAATATTGTCTGCACTGATTATTTACAGGTTTTAACCTTTTCTTCTTATTCTTGTCTTATTTTTCCATCCATTAACTCTTCAAGGTCTTTCTCATTCTTGCTGTTCTCTAAGAGACATTTTGTTCCAAGCCACCTTTCCCCAGGAAGAGTAGTTTTGCAATTCTTGTTAGCTCATCTCCGTAAACATAAAGGAACAGTAACAGTCAATGGAACCCAAATAACCTAATTAAAGTGAACACAGCACCCTACCCCAGCTCCTCTCAAGCCTATCCCAGCAGAGCAATCAGCCTCATGGTCCAGGTGGGACACCCACCAGATGAGTCAATGGGAGCAGCTCTTCAGATAGCCTCACAGGCTGAAAAGGGTCACTGCCCAAGGGGATGGGACATGTTATGTGATGCCAGGAAGGGCATTTGGGGATTGCACAAGATATTTTGGGATGTTTAGATGAGGACCAAAAGGCAGGAAACGGGAGGGAGTGCATGAGTCCTCAGTGCATGTGTCTGCACACCTCTGTGTGTGACGGGGTCTGAGCAACTGGAGTGGGTCTGTGGGTCTCAGGAGCTCACATGTCCAGGTGCCAGAACCTGGGGAGACCCAGGATCCAAGGGCAGCTACTAGGCAGACTGTCTAAGTCCAGCTACTGGAGGGACCGATATTGGATATATGCACATATGTAAATTTCCCACTAATGGTCTTTCAATCTGATCAGATTCAATACAGCCTGGACCTGAGAATAAGGGGCTGCAGCTGCTTCACCTCTGTTGGGCTATTGGATCTGGAAACTCCTAACAAATCTAACCTCATTTCTACATGCAAGTTCCTTTTTTTGCTGGTCTTTGCTATTTCTCCCAATACAGGACACATGTACTCTCTTATCATTTTTCCTAGTTCTCCCAGTTCATGTCTGTTTTCTCTCCCTGTGTTGTGGTTTTGGATTAAATGTTTTGGGGAGTCTAGTCTCCAAGTTTGGGCTGATGTAACTGCCTGTTTAGGTTGTGATGTGATGCTAACAGAGAAGAGGTATTCCAATATACCACTACATGGGAATAAGCCAGAATGTCTACATGCTTGCAGCATTTTTACTTCTATCCTGTGCTACAGAACCACTGCATGTGGCCAATAGTTTGAGGATGATGGGTGCCTTGCAAGGTTTACCAGGTCTCTGTCACACCTTTTGCTCTAGCTGAAAGCTGAGAGCACTACAAAGATACCTAGAAAACTGCGTGGGTGCAAGCAGAGAGGCTCTGCACTCACAGCTTCTTTCTTTACTAGTAGATAAAAGAAGTCTCAGAGGACCACAGTCCCACATATGTTCAGACTATTCAACAGTTTGCGTGGATCTTGGCACAGCTTTGGCCCAGGACAACTAGCACGCACTCAGAAAACTGTGAGACTTCAAACTACGCATAGTGGAAGAGAGGGAATGCTCCCAGGGAGTTTGGGCACAGCCACCCTGCACAGGAGGAAAGGCCGTGTTGCCATGAGCACGTGAGCTTTGTGTCATTTGACCTCCAGGCCAAAGAGCAGTCCCTGGTCTGTTTTATTCACTGGCATAGGCAGGAACCTCTGAGAACCTCCACCCATCCTTTTTGCCCTACGCTCCTGCAAGTTATTCCAGGCCATGTTCCTGAGCTCTGGTCTTTGACAATAAAGATTCATTGGTTTAGTTTATAACGAGCCAAAAATATTCACACACATATACTGCACCTCTTCTCACCTGCAAAGAACTACTTTAATTACTTGCTGCTAGTCTACAATTTCATCACTTTTCCTTTACCTTCTCCAAAACTCATTCACTCAGACATTTCCTCTTATGCACTTTCCCAGGATCTCCAAACCTGCTTTTTCCAATGAATCACTTTGTAAAGTTGCTGCCATTTCATTGTTGTCTGGACTTATTCCATTTCCCCATTACAGAAAAAGCTGCAAGAACAGCAGCTGCTTCAGCGTGCTGAAGCCGTCATTAACTTCATCAGCCTCACAGTCAGTCAAGGATCCATTTCCCTCACAGTACTGTTCTCTTCTAATATTTGTGCAAACACTTCATATGCCCACTCCACAGTCCTCTAGCATTAGTTTTCTGATTTTATTGTTACCAGAGGTCATTCACAGTTACATTTATAAAGCCCGTAAGTCTCAACTGAGGGCCTCCAATCTGGTTGTCTTCTCTGGTTTTCAGGTTCAGAGAATCTTTCTACCACTTCCACCCGACACCCTGCTTTTTCTTCTTTGCTGAGCTGTTTTCAACCCAGCTTATAGTCTGCTAAGATTGGCATAGCCCCAAGGGCATCCTTGGACTTTTACCAAGCATAATTGAGCTTAATATATTACACATCCCTCTTTTTTTCTGACAACATGTGTCTCCCATTAGGCTGTGCTCAAATCCTTGCCTTTTGGACTTCCCCTGACCCCTTACAGAACTTCATCTGATGAATCCACTCCTCACTAAGCTTCAATTCCAGCAGCTGAGCAAATACCACCAGGCTGGAACTGAGATTTCCTGCTATCCCAGCCCCATCACACCTTCAGAGGTGGAATCAGTGGCTTTTAAGGGGATCGTCCTTGAGGTGAGTTCTCCAGATGGTGATATTTCCATCTGCATACCAGAGGGAACTCTCTGAAGATGCAATTCTGCTTAGTTTTTGTTATAATACGTTTTGTTCTGTGAAAATATGGAGAACGGTACCATTCTGCTCTGTTAATCCTTGGCATTAGAGACAGGGTAGTAACAGATGGATACAAAGCAGACAAGACTTGAAATCTCGTCAGAGAACACCCTTCTCATTGTCCCAGGTCTCAGTGATGTCCTGCAGTAAATCAAAGCAGTTCGTTTTGTGTAAGCAAGCTTTTATGGTTCCTTAGCTATGCAAATAGTTTATTTCCCTTTTTTTTTCCTCACACTTGAGGATGTCTACCAAATATAACCATTTAAAACTGAACCACAGCCTTCCTTTGTAGCTGGCAGAGAGAAATAAATGTGCTCCTCATTCTAAAAGAGGCTTTTAATATCAAGTGAAATGCCCTGTCAGAACTCCAGGTGACCAGCTGATTTGCAGACGTCTACATTGCAAAAGTATAAAGTTTAGTGACATAAATCCAATCTGACATCTCTCCCACTCAACTATGTCCACTGCCTGTGGGAGGTGCCAGAGAGACTACATTTCCACCACACCTGTGTCCTGTTCCCTGCCACAGTCCCTGGTGTAGGTTTTTGTGTTTGGGGATTGTTTCCATACGCTGCTCTTTGCTTTTAGTAGAGGAGAGCCTCCTACTGAATAGACTTGGAATTCAAGCTGATGTGGTTATTGAGCTGTTTCTACAGTTAGGTTGTGGCCTACAAACTGTCTTCCACCACCTCCCAGCCCTCACCACCAATTCTGTACTCTGTATTTTTTGGCACTAGTTGCTTGCTCTCTGATGGCACATGGAACGTGGCCAGAGTTAAATAGGTAATTACTGCTCCTTAATCAAACACTAAGCTCTCCTGGTCCTCTCACCCCGGTCACCTGCTTAAACCAAAACCCTGAAATCTATTCATCCTTCCCTTATTCCATGGGAATTCAGGGGGCAAGCGCAGCTTTGCTGTGTCCTGAGCCAGCTCCAGTGCTTTGAGAGGGCCACTCGCAGGGGATGATCCCAGATACGGATTGTGTTCTCCTTGTTCACCGATGTGTAGGCATGGGAGGTACCATCCTCACCCTCACTGCCATCACTCATCTGGACTAGAGAAGCAAGTTCAGCTGTGTCTGGAGTCTTCCAGCACAGCACTGGCGTGAGTGGCAGCCACGGTCCCACACCCGCTGTTACAGCTGCAGGATCTGCACACAGCATGCGGCAAGGGGCATCTTGGAGACCAGGCATGCTGCTGGCAAGCACAACCCCAGGCAGCAATGACAGCAAACGCTGGTGATGTGCTGGAGGCTTGCTCTGCTCTTCTGCCCTCACTGTAGATAGTGACACTGTTGGACCAGAGGCTGCAGAGACCTCCGAGTCCTGCTTTGACGAAGCACCTCCCTAATCAAAAGCCAGTGACCTCTGGTCAGGGCCACCAGGAAAGGAAAAAGGCAGGAGTCCCATGAGCACACAAGCCAGTATCCCAGATCTGAGAAACCAGAAAAAGAAGGACCAGAACCACCTTGCTCTAGAGCCTTCCATTGACTTGCTTTGTAGCTTTATTGCATGACAATCACATGCACAACTGTCTGTAGAGTCTTCCAGGTTTCATTCATGAGACATTCTTATCACATAGTGCAGATCTCACAACAGAGAACTGATATTTAAGGTGTTGGATTCTAGGTGGCCGTCCACCCTGACAATATCTGCCTGTTTGAACAGTTGATTCTTTGTTAATTCTGCCAGTTTAGGAGAGAGGAGGTGCCACACAGCCGCACTCTTACTCATTATCATGGGATCTGCTGTCCCTCCTAGCATCTACAATGTCCTAGGCATCATGTCAGCTGGTGGCAGAAACGGCAGAGCCATGTGCAAACCACACTGGCAGGACACACAGACTGTCTATCCCCAGGAGTAGGGTTCTTCCATCCCTCCTCCAGGGTTGCACCCATTGCCCCTGGCACACTGTGCACGCTAACATCAGTGAGGCCACTTGAACCACGCTGCAGTTCTTGCCTTAGCACAGCACCAGTGAAGACTGTAAGATGCTTATCAAGGAGTTTGTAGTTGGGCAGGTGCCACTTTCAGGTGACTTAGTTGATCTGCTCAAGTACGTTAAGATGGCTCAACCTTGACCCTTGTCTGCTAGTGTCCTGGGTGAAGTGGGATGGAGAATCAGGGCATGGCTGTAACACTTCTTGTTGGGAGAACTGCACAGCGAAGTTATACAGTACAGTACAGAGACAACTCTGCAGGCAGGAGAAATCTGCAACCTTTGCTTAGGAGGAGAACTGTATTTCACGAACACATTAACCCAGCCACCTAGGAATGCCAGACATCAAGTAAGTGCTTTTAGTCAGGATAATCAACCCATTTCTCGCTTGTGTAATTGGCTCTTGTCCTAGTACTCATCAATAATCTTGCTTAAAGCAATTGTTAGTAGTCTGACTTCTCATTGTGCCAAGCAGATAGAAATTAATACACTCATTTTGCTCGTTTTGCTGAAAAAACTGCTGGATGCCCGAGATCTCCACCACTTCCCTCCACCCGTGTTTCATAATTCAGGGATCTTCACCAGAGGTGGGCTGACACCCTTTCCCCTTCCTAGCACGTTGGCTTTATGGACATGCATCATGGTGACCCAGGTGGGTTGAAGATGCCTGGACCCTTCCATGGCCCCTGGGTGCTGCGGTAACACCATTACAAATGAGAGGACTACTTTTATTGCCTACGCTGGCAATTTTTTGATGATGTTTGGTGTATGTGAGAGGTCCCGATGCCCTGAGAGTGTGAGCAGAGGCTACATTACGTGGCTTGTGGGATGTGTGCTGGGGGCTCCAGGTTTTCCAGACAGGTGCACTCTGATTGCAGGTCATCTTCTGGAAGATTTTCCAGCACTGGAAGGTTTAGACGACCCAAGGATCCCTGGTCTGCACTCTACCACGTGCTCCAGGGATGCTCCAGAGAGCTCCCACGTGCTGAGCAGAAGGGTCAGCCGGCAAGCATTGGCAAGAGCAATCTTACAGGTAGTGCAGCCAGTATCTGGCGAGGCAAAAGGAAGGGGCTGTGCTCAGTTCCACACCCCATGCTTTCAAAAGGCTGATGAAAAAATTACAAGTGGAAAGGAAAGCTCAGCTTATTATTTTTAAGTGCTGGAAAACTAAAACTAGAGTGGCTCAGCCCACTGAGCGCATCAGATAAAAGGTGAAGGTACTTCTGAAAGCAGAGGGCTCTTTAATTTGGAAAGTACGCATACATAAGACCCTGTGGGTCAATTGTGAAATCAGATCAGGCTAACTGAAACATGGCACATTTTTTGTTAGAGAGAATAATTAGCTACTGGACCAGCAGACCAGAGCGTGTTCAGGACTCTCTAGTGCTTGCAGTCTTTACAAATCTCCCTCTAACAGCTCTGGTGCTGCTCAACTTGCGCTCAGGTTTGTGCAAAATCAGAGGGCAGGAAAGTCTGGAGGACAAAGGACTTCAAAGCAACACACTCAGCACCAGTGCAGGGGCCAATACACCACAACCACAGTGTCCTGCCCACACCGTGGCCCACACAGCAGATGCAAGGCATGGAGGAAGGTCACGGTGAGCCTCCCGTCAGCTGTATGGGAGAGGACAGAGCAGGACTGTCCACTGCACTGTGCTGCAGGGGGACACAAGGTCCTATTCCCGCATCAAGTAAAATGGAACATGGAGGGGCAGCTGGGACATCAATATTGTAATGAAAGCTATTGCCGCAGATGCCACGCTCACACTCGTACTCACGTTCAGGCAGCCTGGGGTTGCTGTAGGCCAGCAGGAGAAAAGGTAGTGCAGAAGAGAAATCAAGTGGAGCCTTCAGCAGACACGTGCATCCCGGAGCATTTGCCTCCCCAGCTTGGCACCGGATTGCATGTTCTCTGCAATGCAGCAGCATGATGGGAAGGACAACTCTGGGCATTGTTCTTCTGTCTTTTGGGTTTTTTTTTTTTCTGATTTCCCAACTGGATTTTAATGATGAGACTGTCAGAAGTTATGGTTTTGTTACAAATGAAAATACCAGTGTGAGGGGAATAGAGAAAAGCAATAATGGACAAAATGGATGTTTGGGTCGTTGTGACTCATAGTGGGCTGGCAGCGTGGGATCCAGACTGACAGCCAGCCTCCAAACACCCAGCCCAACACAAGCCAGAACAGCCAAGAGCCCAGGAAACGCCAGAGAGCCTGGAGGATGAACAGAAACACTCTACAGAGCGTGGGGCACATCCCTTGTTTTCTTTCATCAGCTAAGCCTGAATCCATAACCAAACGTCCTACATATTTGTGTCCTGATGAGGATCACACTGAGCCACACTTGGGCTTTATGTATACTGGGGACAGATAAAAGCAGCATTTATATCAGCACCTGTGCTGTGCACTCGGTGAACGCAGCTTCTAGTCCAGGCATTTGCAGATTTATGGGACCAAAACCACATCCACCAGAGCTCTGGTGGTCCTAGGTCTTCTGGGCTTTTACCACAAAAACGACACCCCAGTTGTGTTTCCTGAAAGGAGTAAACATCTTTTACTGAAAGAGATTTGAGTGCTCCTTGATTTTGCAAGCATGTAATTGGTTAAATCCCACCTTGAAGGTAAATTTAATATTTCATATCAAGTCCAACATATCCATTCATTTTCCATCAAAATCAAGTCTACCAATGCTGGAAAGGACCTAGGGCTTGCAGTGGACACCAGGCTGAACGTTAAGATAACAGTGAGCTCGCATTGCAAAAAAGGTAAACCACAGGCTGGTGTCCATTAAGAGGAGCAAGGCCAGCAGGTTGAGGGAAGCTATCACCACCTACGCAGCACTGCGAGGGCTGTGGTGGCATACCAGGTCCTGATCCTCAGTTCTAGAGGAATTTGGAGGAACCAGAGACAGTCCAGCAGATGCTACCATCATGGTCAGAGGTACACATCCTGTGGAGAGAGGATGAAGGAGCCAGGCGGCTTGTCTAGCCCAGTGAAAAGGTGGATCAGTGGAGATACAGGAGCAGCCTGCAACTACTGGAAAGGAAGACGTAAAGGTCACAGAGCCAAACCCTTCTCAGCAGCAGCAACCAGTATAACAAGAGGCAATGGGGCAATGGCCACAGGTTGTAGCTTGGGAAGTTGAAGCCCTGGTTTCCAGCTCCAGATCAAGAACAGGATTTCATCATTTAAGAACTTCGTCTATGTCCAGGGTCACAGTTTGATACACTGAAATTATGTCATAGTTTCTTCACAGTCAGTCACTTGGGCTATTTCAGGACAAAGAAGCTGCCTCCAAAGGAATTAAGGATGCTGTTCGGTAGGTGTCTCTTGTGTTTTCATAAATTAGCCAGGCAGGAGTGTGCTAAAAACATCACCAGGGGTCTCAGAGCATGATCTAGATAGCATCTGGAGACTACAATAAAGTTTGAACTGGCCCGCTGAGAGCTGGATTATCAACATTTACATTACTGCAAGTCAGAAATTAACCTAGTGACCTTCACACTGGGTTTACCAAGGTGAGCGAAAAGCCATTTTGTATTGTATTTTAAGCTACTGAAAAACAACACCTATTTCCTGTGTCTCCCTGTGTCTCTGTTATGGCAGACCAGCTGAAAGATTGCCAGCTATTAAAGGTTCCTGGCCAAGCAGGTTTTGGATTCAAATTTGGCCTAAGAATAACGTCTACTTCTGTCCAAGGACACAAAGCAGCTGAATGATTTCAGAGCATTCCCATGCCAAGCCCGACCTGAGTCCAAGTCAGAAAAACTCAGCTGAAGACTCCAGGAAGTCCCTTTTTAAGGTAGAAAAGGTTTTAAGTATTTATGTTCCTATTTTACCGGGCCTGTATCTCTGGCTCCACTCCTGACCTGTCCAGCTCAGCTATGACCCACCCAGAGGACACATCAACTTTTAAGAGGTATTGATGTGCAACCGGACAGCAGTTACCCAGGTCTCCTGTTGTTATCTCCTATTATTTTATTAAGTTGCGTTTTGGCACGAAACAAGGTTTCTAATGCTTCCTCGGTATCCCTGCTTCTTTGAAGCTGGCACAAAATGTCTCCAGCCCTTCTATTGGATCTCGCAATCTTAAACGACCTTCGCATACAGCTTTAAACATGTTTTTCTATATCGCTTTAGGGATCCCAATCCTGGTGTCTTCCAAAGAAGTTTTGTTGTGTACTGAAGTACCCCCATTAAGCACATAATATAAATAAAATTATGCTGTACTGATATGCTGAATTATGGCACAAGGAGTTGCTCCTCTGCTCGTCCTCCATTCAGGCAAGATCAAGCTGTATTTCCTTTGCGACTGTAGACGCCTGATCTCTGTGAGACTGACACAAAGACAGGGCCACCAGATCATGAATTCACTGCCATCAGAGGTCTATTAGCATAGTATGTCTCACCTTAAAAGCACCTCCCGCCAGTATCCGTACCGAGCTGAAACATGGCAAAAAATGATGCGGAAAAAGAGAATAGTGCCATAAAAGCCTGGCAGGAAACCTGTCCCAGATGGCCCCTGACAAGAGGTGAGATTATCAAAACAAAAGGGATGGAAGGGAGTGCAGATCAGAGAGGAGCCCACCATGCAGCTCGGATTTTGCCTGCTCTGCCCCCCAGAAGCCTCTCGCTGGAGGCTGTCCCAGCCGGAGTCCCCCCAGCACCCAGGGACCCCTCAGAGCATGCCTACAGGATTGACATCTCCCCAAATCTCTCTCCCTTCCTCTCAGTGGAAAATGTTTCCCTTTTACTTTTAAGAGCAAATGATACTGATGCAGAGGAAAGGGAAGAATAATAAGAGCCATTACGGCTGCATTGCGAGCTCTTTAGGGCTTAAAAATAAAGAATTGCACGGTAAATGGGAGTGAAGACACGTGAGCTCAGAGCGTGTAGAGTGGCAGCACAATCACACTGGAATAGAAACAGCACTCCCAACACACACCAGGCTGGCGAGGAGCAGAAAGGGCACAAGAAAAGGCTCCAGAAATACCTTCAAAGTAAGAAGATGACAAAGAGAAGCCTAGCCCTATGGGACCATGACAGCAAATAACAGATGACACAGATGAGGCTGAAGCATTCAGCGTATTCTTCGATGCTCAGAATAAAGAAATAATTGCAACAAGCTGTGTAAGGCGACGCATTTTAGAAAGAGATTAGACAGGCCAGGTGTGAGATAGGATGAGTTAAAGATGACTGAACCAGAACAGCAGTACTCGGATACACAGCACCTGGAGACATCCCCCTGGAGTGCTTAAGGATTCAGCTGAAGCTGTCTCTGAACTGTTTGCTGTACTTTTAGGGAACCATAAGAATATGGGAGAGTTAGAAGGTGCTGAGGCAGAAGTATAATATCTGTTTTTCAGAAGAGGAGGAAAGGAGGGGGGGTGGAAATTATGGACAAGCTCCAAATTATAGTTTGGCTCCAGTGCCTGGAGATTTTTCAGCAAAACAATATTAAACAATTAGATTATGGCCACCCAAAAGGTAAGGTAATAAAAAATGCCAGGTATGGATTTCTGAAGAACAAATCATGTCAGGCTAGGCTCATTCCTTTCTTTGCTGTGACAGCTGACCTACTGAGAGGGGAGAGGTACTAGATGCGATGTCCTTTTTGGTAAGGGTTTTTCATTTTCTTTTTAATGTGTTGGGTTTTGACCCAGCTGGACAACTGAGAGCCCAGCGCATCCCGACAGCTGAAACGCCGGTGGGTACAGAGTATCATGTGCCTTTCCCACCCAAAGCATCCTTTATTTGGAAATTTTTAATGCCTTTTCCAGGAATGGGTCTAGGTCTCACAGCTCAACCCTTCCCTCTCACTTGAGAGCTAAGTGATATCTTGGTCTTTACCTAGCATCCGCTTACTCCCCCAAACTGGATTTTCAGCTTTGGATTTACCCCAAGTTCTCTCTTTCCCTTTGTGTACTCTATTTAAAAACATATCATTCACATGTTACATTTTTAGGCCTCTTCAGATGTCCTTGCTGCTGTTTCATGGTCAGCTGCTCCTTCTTCCTGAGCCAACAGAGAGCTATTAAAAGCCAGGATTACTATTGCCGTACAGGAAGGGAGCTGCTGACTAACCTCTTCTTTGCAAACACCCACTGCTTGCAGGGAGAGGGTGAAGCCCTGCTCAAGCCTTCCCTGGTGGCTGTTCAAGTTCCCTGAGTTCCAGCCCTGAAGGAGATTAGAAATGCTTTCCCACCCTGGGTGTTTCCTTGATTTGCTTTACCTTGGGCACCATGAAATCTCTTGGAGGCAGAATCAGCTACGGGCACAGATCAGGTAAAGGGCTGCTCTGGCCAAAAAGGTTGTTTTGCCAGTGGTGGGTGCCTGGAACAAAGCAGGCTGGATGCAAACTCTTCTCCCAAAGCGAGAGGGGTTGTGGCTGGGGAGCAGAGGGGTGCTCCCCAGAGCAGCCAGAGGAACGAGCAGCTTTTCAAACGGTCTCTCTGCCTCCATCACACTTGTGTTCTTATAGGTTCTCCTGGCATGTGTAGGGGCAAAAAATCAAAGCTGCTGATCCTTGAGGAAGCCTTAAGCTGGCTCTGCTCAGGGATAAGGAGTTCAGCAGAGCTGTGTTTTTCCCATACTCTGAGCTCTGGCTCAAATTCATTGGCTTTGATCCACTGTACAGCAAGACGTTCTGCCCCAAGAAGCTCCTCTGAGAGCGTGACAGAGGTTCATCCCTCCCTAGTCGCCTTCTCTTCCTGGAGATGTGATTTCTGACTCCTTCCCTGGTTTCAGAAGGAAAAAATGTGTCCCATGAGACTAACTTTAGCCTTTAAATAGGTACTGCCACACCTGCCTTGGAGGAGCTTATCCTGGGGCAAAGGAGTCCTCCTACATCAAGTGCCTAAAGTACCTTTCTCAGCAATGGAGATAGGGAGACAGATAAAAGATCGGTCTGTCCACTGAAGTTACCTGAATTTAAAGGTTTGACCCTAAAAGAGAGTTCTAGGTTAAAAAAGACCGTTCCCTGCAGCTGGCAAAAGCTACCTATGCTTGAAGAGGGGCTGGGCCGTGCAAGGAAATCCCCCTGTGTTGCCTAGACAGTCCTGGAAGCTAAGGAGAAGGACTCCTAGGTGGCACGGAGCCTGCAAATGATGTGTTGCCATCCTCAGCATTTGCAACGCTTAAGGCTCCTGGGAAATTTAGCTCCTGAGCCACTCTGACATTTTTTGAAAATTTTGCCCTCTTTATACGTATTATAGGTTGCATTTAATCGTGCTGAGCTGGTGAGTAATATCTATAAAATACTCTAGCAATTCCATACAGATTTTTTGAACTGCTCAAAGGAGAAAAAAGAAAAAAGATACTACCGAGGATGAGTCAGGCCATGAGAAAGGGCCCCATGGACTCACTCTTTGGTTAGCAAATCATTTGTGAGCCGATTCTGATTTCTTCAACTGGGTCATTTCCTGAAACGATTTTTTTGAATAATTTTCATGAGTCATTCAGAGTGCCTCAAAGAGTTCAGCTGGTCACTAGCCGCTTTCCACAATGGGATTCAGGACGTACATTTCTTCACTGAACTCACACGGTTTTGTTCCCGCATCCCACCCGAATGGCTGAGTGATGGCTAGAAGAAAAAAAGGAGATGAATGCTGGGTGACTTTGGTGTAGATAGCTCCTGCTGAAACAGGGCAATTTCAGAATTTGTTTGCGGATGGCAGCAGGCTTTCTGAATATGAGGGAGAAATGATCTAATGCAGAAACTGGGCAAACTCGACCAGCAACGTATTTTGTGGGGGCTGGCTGAGGTCCCCAGCCTGGGATTATGAATTGCAACCCAGAATTAGTGCTGTGGGTGAGCCTCTGCTGAGACATAGAGATGTGGGTGAGCAGACACCAGTGCACGGTCCAGACCCGCATCCTCCCCTCCCGCTGTGTGGGGGCCGAGATCTCTTTCCAGCCGCACTTAGGAAATGTTTTCCCTTCTGCTCACCACTAAACCTCTTTATAATAATCAGCAAGATTCCTGTAGGGGAAGAGTCAGATGGTATCATTACGTTAATTTCATATTCTACTACTAACCTATCTTTATTAAAACAGGTGCACGCTCCCAAGAGGGGCATTTATATAGTGCCTTAGAGGTTAGAAAAAGTGTAGACAACCTGGAAAACAAGGATACAAGTTGCATTTCTCATCTAGGACCATTGCTAGCAGCAGAGAATCATTCCTATAATGGGGAATATCAAAAGGATGGATAGCCTTCTGCACAGCTGTAATGGTGGGAAGCAGTTTTGGAAGGCACCAGTGGGAGTTAGGTGCTTCGCTGCTTGGATACTGAAGAAAATTTACTCTTTGCAACAGCTCTTTCAATGGTTTAACCCTCTGCTGTACAATGGATGGGTGCAACTTCATCTGCGTAAGGCTTTTTTGGCTAAAGAAGGGAGGATATATTTGATGCAGCTGAGAGGGCACCACAGGAATTGTCTAAGCAGTGGCTACCTCCATTGCAGGAGATGCCAGGGATGCATCTGTGTACATGCCCGCATACCACAAGCATGGGGAGATGCATCAAGAGAGGTGTCCAAAGCCGTCGTGGTTTGCTCTGGTGATGCCCATGCTGTTTCCCACCACTCCGGTGCGGGGTGGCCTGGCACACAGGACCTGCTCACAGCAACAGTTCAGGCTCCTCAAGGCATTGTCACCTGGCTGCCTCCTACAAGGGTGTCCTGATCACCAGAGGGTTTTGCTTCAGTCACGGAGTCATAAAAATGGCAGATTTCATGGCCCTGTTCTGTACTTCAGTAACAGCAGCCCCAGGACATCACTTGTGGTTCCCTCTGTCATCACTATGAACGCAGTGGCTGTGCGCTGTGTGTTTGTATCATTTATTAGAGAAAAGCCCCTTCAGTAAAGCGCTTTGTCTCTGTTTGGGATTTGCCGTGTACCTGAAACAACTGTGCCGTGTGTTGGAGCACTACCCTGTTACAGGGAGCAGGTATGAGAGTCACCTTTGCTGAGCGGGTACACATTTCGGG
>VZSZ01000676.1:817402-892737 GCA_013398815.1 Ibidorhyncha struthersii
GGGGGGCAGGGGGGGATGCAGGTTGGGTAGCATGGAAGGAACTGGATGCAGAGAAGTGCAGGCAATGGCATGTCCCACATGACCAGCTGGGCATACGTCTTCACTCAAGAGCAAGATGAGGAGGGTGGCAGCTTCTCATGGCTGTATCATGGAGACTTTAGATACCATCAAAAGCTGAACGCAGACAGTGTGTTGCTAATTCCTTGTAATAACCCGCAAGGAAAACTGAGATTCAGTAGTATAACCACCATCCATGCATCAAGAGAAAGGGCTGACCATCATCCAAGAGAGACAGGTTCACAGGGAACATTGGTTACACGCTCCAGCAATGGCATAAGAGCAGCTATACCCCTGGATGCTGACAAAACGGAAAAAAAAAGATGGTAAAATTCAATATGTCATTGAGTGACTGAAGAAAAACAGAGGATTGCTTGGTATAAATTAATGTGTCAAGGCCGAATTTGCAGGTTAACATTCTCCAGAGATATCATTCCTTGGCAGAGAAACAGCAACGCTGATATGGGATTGAATTAATAAAGAATTAAAGGCTAGGAATATTATTAGGTCCAGTCAACATGCTTTTACGGAAAGCAGCCCTTACCCAACAAATCTGTTCTCATTTGCAGAGGAGAGCACACATGTGGCTGATTGGATAAAGTGCCCAGACACAATCAGGCTTTACAGCTTTGGATTAAAACCAGGTCTAGCCCATGCTGGTAAAGCCCATGTGTAAATACGCTGAGTGTTGGATGAAAATGGCAGATCTCAAAACAAGTAGGGAATTCTCATCAAATGGAGTGGGGTGAAGGGATTTTTGCAAAGGCCAGCTCTAAACCCTGGAACCACAGGGAGATGAAATGACAAGGTATAGATGCAGTTGGAGGTGGAGGTGGAAGTGGAGACGGAGATGGAGATGGAGATGGAGATGGAGATGGAGGCGATGGAGAGAGAGGAAAGGAGCAGGGGGAGAGAGAGTTCTGCCTGTGAGGCAAAATTTGCAAGATGCCAAGTAGTGCGAAGGCTGGAGCAATAAGACTGTTAGGTCTTAGTAAGGTCTTGGACCTTAAGCAGTAAGGTCCAATTATGTGCTCAGCTGGGCCTGCGTGAACAACATGCACCTTGATGCAGCCAGGTGTTAAGACCTACCCTGAGGACAAAAGGCACCCGTTGCAGCAAATCCCCAGTGCTGCAGCATCCCTTGCCCAGGTGCAACAAACCCTCCTCTTCTCCAGGGCCTGCAGACATTCCTGGCCAGGCAGGAGCTTTGACTTTCCTGGAGTCTACCTGGATTTCCCCATAGTTTGCTACCTCATGGCCTTCATGTTTCTCTTACATGGATCAGCAGGTAAGGTGAAGCTGATAATTATAAAAACACATGGCCTGGTTTTGCCTCATCATTAACCATCCTACTCAAATGAATGAAATAAAGGCTGCTGAGAGAGATAATCCTTCTCCCTTGCCCAGACTCGCCTCCTGGCAGCATCTGCCTTGTTTCGCTCTGCTCTCACCCTTTGACAGCCCTGGTTGCATATTATTGCTTAATTATCATCTCCTTACACCAGCCCTGGAACATTTAATATGGCCTGCGCTCTGCCTGGCATTACTGTAAAAGCAGTTAACAAATGTATCTGCATGTCTCACTAATCATACTAAAAACATGATCGCTATTCTGTTAAGAACCCTGCTAATGAATAGGCATGAACCGCAGCTCCTAGGGATCGAACGTGTCTTTCTCTCCTAACCCTCCTGGAGCTCAGACCACAGCTAAGCTGTTTCAGGAGGATAAGGAGGAATATCTGACATACAGCAGCCTCTGGGGCACTCAGCAGAATTCACCCTCTTGACAGATCGTCCACTCCTAGGGGAACCTGCGCCATCCTTAGGGGAGCACCAAGGAGAGACACACAGAGCATTTGGATGTCTGTCTTCCACCAAGACCAGAGAACAAGCAACCAAGCACAATTCCAGGGCACCGAAATCCAGCCAACAGTAAAAATAATAATAGTGATAAACAGGAATAATAATTACAATAACTTCTCCTTGCAGAAGAGAAACTCACTAGCAAAGGGAAGACTTCTGCCCCGGGTCAGGATGCAACGGCCAGCCAGACCCCACAGGGCTCTGAGGTCGCTCTGTGATAATTGCCTACAACTAGAGGACTGTAGACCAAATTTTGGAGGCTCCTCGCTGCCTCCAGGACCCTTGAATTCGGCAGCACACTTGAAAGGTCTGCACCAGTCCCTGCCTGTTTGCTGCCACAGAGGTGCTGAGTCAGTGATGGGCCAGTGATGGACTGATGCAGAAGCACAGGTTACGTAGGTATAAGCAGCAGGAAAATGCAAGAGATGTGGAAAATGCAACAGCTAAATTCCTTCCTGAGGAGATGGTACAAACCTGGCCCTGCAAACCTGCTTGCAGGGAAGTGGCGGGCAGGCTGCCGGGCAGCTGTCCCACGCAAATCCCCACAAGTGCTTTGCTGCCAGGTTCCTCCTCGCCCAGACCTCGGGTGAAGCAGGCAGGGTGTGAATGGAAACCTGCCATCCAAGTCGGATCCGCCTTCCTCCAGCCTTTCACACAGCTGCTGGGTGAGCTGGTCCTTCCAGGAGGTATAGGGAGGAAAAACATGAGGTCCTCCTGTAGTAGAGCAAGGCTTAGAGTAGCTTTTTACCCTTATTCCTGCTCCACTCAGGTTTTCTTTTTTAAATCCTCACATCCCTTTTTTAACCCTTTCTCCTTCTATTTCCTTGTTGCTCTCCTCTTCCCAACCTAAGGAAGTTTGCACTGCAGGAGCTGTTTGCATCCATGTGCTCGCCAGTGCAGCATCAGGTCAAGTTTATCCTCTCCACGCTAGTTTATGACTGCACCATACTGAAGTGGATAGGATATGCGGATAAAGTTTTACAAATATTTTTACTGAGAAAGTGATCCACATAAAAATACATCAAACTATTGATAGTTCTCCCACAAGAAAAAACAAGGCTGCTATTGGAAATGTGAGTAATGCAACTTCTAATACCCAAGCAAATGGAAGCAGAAACTGAAACTCTGCATAAATATAAATAAAACTTGTATTCATTGATGTGATTGATATTAAACAATAGCAATGTATTTGACAGAAAGGTGCCATGATAAAATATCACTGATGTGACAGCTCGCAGCAGAATTTTATGTTGCAGTTTAATTTTAAACCGTTATCTGTCTCTTCAGATAAGACTTCCCACACTTCCTCAGGGTTACTGAAGGTTGGCAGAGAGCATCCTTGTCATGGGATCAGTTCTCTCAGCCCTGGCACGCAACAGAGGCACAAGAAACATGAGCCTGTGCGTGTCCACAAAAAGTGCAACAGCGTCTGCGATATAACTCTGCAGGGTCTGAGCTTCCCTGCTGCACGTCCCTTTCTCAACACAACACTTCAGCCTGTGCTTAACCCTCGAGAAGTGCTCAGGTCTTGTCGATACCAAACGCCAGGGCTGGCAGTGAGGTCTGGGGATGGGATGCTCAGGGAAAGGCTGACCTGCTGGCACGGCTGCTCAGGATTGCTGCTGCTCCTCTGTTTTCTGCACAACCACAATGAAAGTAGATTTCTTCTTCTAATTCAATATTCACCTCACAGCTTATCACTCAATGTCAGTGGCCATATTAATGTACCTAGCTTTCCACACACAAGCAGCAACTTGGTGCTGGAGGTGCTAATTCTACAGGTGAGTTTGCCCATATGCTGTGAAATTGCGGTAAAATAAATGATCCTGGGAACCAAATGACAAACAGCAAAGCCTGTGGGTGTAACTCCAGCTCCATTGGGCAGCGGACCAGACTGCGGATCCCAGGTATTCAGGTGAGCCCTGGAGCCAAGTCTTCACCCATCTCTGCTAAAACCCCTTTCGCATCCATGCAGAGCTGGGTGGGGGATGCTCCGGGCTGACTTTTCCAGTATCTTCACTTCCCACATGCGGAGGTGGGTGGTGGCAAACAGGGGGCACCAGGCTGTGGCTACGAGCCTGGTAAAAAGGGGGTTTTGGCAGTCTGCCACAACCTGACAGCACACACAGTGGTTGCAGCACATCTGTATGGCTTGTATCCCACTCTGGGACCTGTTTCTAGGCTGGTCAGAGGTGGGACATGGGGAAGAGGGTAGAGGTCACATCAGCAGGGACCTGGGGAAGAGGAGAGATCACTCAGAGGGTGGCTTGCTCGGGCAGGGAGTACCCAGCCTGGCCAAGGAGCAGGTGGTGTCTTTGCCTCATCGTTGTGAACATCCTAAATCTGTACCATGCTCGATCTAATCTCTGCAGTGCACCCACAAGCCACATGAACCAGCCCTTGGCCTGGCAGCTGGTTAACAAAACGTTGCTTCAGCACCCCATGCTCAGAGCCGTCCCATGAGCGTGCTGGAGGGATACGGCTCCCTTTCAGAGGGCAGCTGCCTTCAAAGGCATCTCTTTGGTGCACCCTTTGCTGATCATTGGGGCAGGGAGGCGACAGCTCTCCCATGCTTCAGAGTAGGCTCCTGCCCAAGCCCAAGGGAAAAGAAGGCTCCGTACCCTGCTCTTGAACACAGCACGTAGCATTAGCAATCACTGTTTTGGCTGTTCTTTATTAATAGAACCTCCTCCTGCAGAAGGAACCCCAGCCCTGCCCTGGTGAGGACTGTGGGCTCCCACAGGCACAAGGTGACATGGTCCGGCCCCACAGGGGATCATTGGTCCCAGACTTCACCTGGGGACAGATTGCAGACCATTGGTACAGGGGAAACTTCAGCTGCAAATAAAAAAAGGGTGAGGATCAATGCTAAAATATGTCGGTGAGTTTCCTGGAGGGATCTCAGAGACTATCCACAGCCTGCTAAGCCTGGAGCAGTTTGGACACCTTAATTTTTGATTGCAGTGTATCTGGAGTTATTTCATGTATTGTGTGTTTCCTGCACAAACTCGATTCTGGCTTTTCCTAAATCTACGTTCCTCCCTTTGCAGTTCCCAGGATCCTCCTCTGTGCACGCTGTGCCCAGGGAACATGAGCGCGCATTTGCTCTACAGCCGCACTGCACGGAGCAAAGTCAATTGTGCTGCTCCTGAGCCATCACCAGGGATCTGGCTGGGTTCAGCTGTAACACGAACAACGTGTGCAGCCCTGACCGAAACTCTGAGCTACTCTTCATCCATCAGCATGATAGGAACTCAGTATTAGGGAATTGCCAGGCAAACCTTTCAACTATTCTGCTCAAGAAAATTCCTCTGGAAGGACTGTTATCATTTCTGGTTAAGCAGAGATGTCTAGCAACTCCTTTATCCTCATGGCCCTATTGTTAAGCTGCTAACCCATGAAAAGAGCTGCAATAAGGATGAAAAAGAAGCGTAAGAGGGAAAAGTGTGCTGCGAAGCATGCTCAGTGCTCCATGCTTAGAGGTTCATAACTCTGTTATATATGACATGATTTTCTTCAAACTTGGCAGCCACTCTTGTCCCATTTGAAGGCTAAGTGCACATCAGACTGAGATTCCCAAAATGGAGAAGCTTTTGAATTATCTGTCACAACAGAAGGCTGCAATCTTCTGGGGAAAAAAAAAATAAAAATAAATAAATAAAAAAAAAAACAGAAACTACCTATTTGTTCACTGTTACAAAGCAAAACCTGCCGGACACATTTTTTTGCAGAACTTTTCAAAACTTTCTGTTGGGCGAAAACTGAAGGCCAGAAATTTCAGCCCAACAGGACATGTAGAGGTACAGAGAGAGAGGGGCAGGAACCGAAAGTAGAGGACACCACAAAATGACTCCTGCAGCGTGTTATGGAGTCGCGTCCCTCCCTCTGCAATTACTGTTGGTCTTGGCTGAGTGGTCGGCACGTAGCAGCAGGAGCACAGCTCCACTGAGAAGCGCTGCAGTAATGGGGAGGAGGAACAACAATCCTCCAAGTTCCCAAAGGTCCCGGTGACCTTGTCCCCTCTGCCTGCCTGGAAGGTGTTTGAAAACAGTTAATTTCAGTTCATCTCTGTCGCTGATAAGCTGGCAAGGAAGACAGTTCCCTGCCAGCCGGGTCCCTATTAGCATTCTGCCAAATGCCTTCAGGACAATTTAATTTACATGCCTATTATTTTTATGATACGGAAGATTCGCGGGGAAGTGTCTAAGATTCAAGTGTGTCTGGGTAGGATGAGATCTCTGGCATCCACACCCTGGTTTCTCTGAAGACCTCTTGAAAGCTACAGGCACGGGAAATAGCAAGCCAGGGAGGAAAATGAGCATGACCAGCTTACCCAGTGCCGCCTTCTCAGCTGGTTCATGGGCCCTCCTGAATTCTGGCAAGGGGTTTGCTGTCTAGAAAGACTTGACATGATTTTTATGAGCAATTTGCATCCTATCGGCTGCTGCAAACCGTTCTCGCTGCTCCCTGCCGTGTGCTGTCCATATAGGGGTGGACTAGTCCAGCCATACATTTCTGCTCCCTGCACACATCAGCTTCACCGCAGGGGAGAGGACAGTTATATAGAAATGCATGAAGTTTATGGGACTTCAGAGCCTTTTTCCCAAACATCCTGCACCCTTTGCAAACATCCTTCAATCTCATGGCCCTGTGAATTGTAGCAACCCTGTGTTGTTTTGTAGCAACCCTGTGTTGTTGAAGTCAGTGTCTTCCCATTTAGGCAGTTGCACCTCACTTTCTTGCCATACCAGAGTTGCAGCCATATCCCAGCTACTAGAAGTTAAGGACAAAATCCTTATCCCAGCCTGGGCAGGCAAGCCTGCAAGAGGAGAGAGAAGCTGCCATCTTCTGCCATGGGAAGCATTACTACCTAAATACGCAGCAGAAAAGCAGGAGCAGGTTGCACCCAGTGTGTGGGTGCTTCGCCAGCACAAACACCCCAGGACACACCAGCAGGCTTTTTGGTGGTCTCCTTTACCCACCACATCAAGGAGCCACATCAGGTCCCTCCTGTGGTTCCTGCTAGCAAACACAGGTAAAAAACAAAGGTTTTTTTCTTTTTGCAGCCATCAATCAGTGTGCAGGTGCAAGTGTTTAATGAGATGACTGGCAGATTATCCATGGGTAACGGGGCAGATCATGAGCCATTCGTTCAGGCAGTTCCTTGGGAGCAGGAGTGTGGAGGCACGTCCAGCTCTCCGTAATGTGACATGCAGCTGGCTCGTCCCCCCTCCTCCTGCTCTTCCCTGCCTTGCACGAAGCTGGAGTTGTCCTGCTCTGGAAGAAGTAAAACAAAGGAGGGAAAGGACTGCTTCGTTCATCTGTAATGCTTGCATGGGGAACAAAAGCATTGGCTCAAACTTGGAACGCTATCAATACTGAGAGGAGCCGAGCTCTTGGCACTGCAGAGATTTTGGACCCAGTCATGTCTGGAGAAAGCTAGTAATAATAATGACAATAATTAAAGGAAGGAGGGTGCCACCTGGTAAAATGTGGTGGGTCAGGGTGAAGAGCAGCCAGCTGGTCTTCCCTGGCCCTGCAGAGAGCACGTGATCGATGGCACTTGGCATGTCTTTCATCTGCAGTCACTTCATGTTAATTCCACCCAGACTGAGCAGACCTCCCCTCTGCCAGCCCAGAAGATATATCAGGTAGAAGAAGTGGCTCACTAGGGTCTGCTAAAGGAAATACATTTTGCGCTGAAGCCTGGAGAGCCCATGAGGAGCCTGCCTTTGGCAGATGAGATCAGGGAAGAGTTAAAGCACAGTGCCGTGCTTTCAGCAGAAAGAAAATGTTGTTCTCCTTTCTTTCTTTTCTTTTTTTTTTCTCCCTCACTCTTAAAAAAATCGCTTCATTTTCACTTCAGTGAAACTGGAGAGGCAGGAAATAACACAAAGGCTCTTTACAAAGCCTGACTTCTTTCTTCTGTGGCATCTGTGCTGAAGTATCTGTGATGGTAACAGCCTCTGCTCTCTCTTCACAGGACTCAGCTTCATCAAATATTCCCTCTCTTGAGGCCGTGCCGTGCGATGGTGGGATTCCCTCTCCCAGCTCCATTGTGTTTCCAGTCACACTCGGAGCCGCTTGCAGAGCTCGGGCAGAGAAAAGGAAAAGCGATTCTGCTTTGCTGCTCCTAGTGAGAGAAGGAAAGGGCTGTGGCTGTGGGTTTGCTCCCCCCCTCAGCCTCCCCGTCCCCCCAGGAGGCCACACTTGAGCAGACCATGACCATGGGCCACCCAGACCAGAGGGGACCTTGGTGACAGTGCTGTCTTCCCCAGGTACACTCATCAAGCCACCATTTTCCAGGCATATTTTAAACCCCTTCGGTATGTGCTAATCTAAGTAATTAATCAATGCAGGGTCCTTGTCTCCTAGTTTGCCAGGAGTGATGGTCACACAGGGTGGGAGCTGGTTTTGCTCCCTGGGCAGCACCTCGCTGCTGCCAGAGGTCCCTGCAAGCCCTGCCGCAGGCAGAGCATCCCCCACAGCAGCCCCTGCTCCCCTCCTTCCCTGCCGGCACGGCTGCCCGCTGGTCCAGGGCACCGGCAGGTTGCTGTGTTTGCTTTGCAAGCTCATCCTGGCGAGCCTGGGCTCCAGCATGTACGGTGACACCCCCTTCTACAGCAGGTGGTGGTGGTCTGCTGATTGCATCAGGCAGGTCAGCTCAGAGATGAACCACCCCACTGTCCCTCAGCCACTAGCTCTGCAGGCAGCCACGAGAGCTGATGGCATTGCAATTCCACAGCACAGTTCATGCCACTGTCCTTATTTCCACCCATAGCGAAAGCAGGGCAGCCTGGCAGACCCACAGGGGCATAGAGCGATTCTGCTCCTTTCCTGTGGCTCCTTCCCCTCTGAAGGGCTGGGAGCTCGTCAGCCCCAACCAGCATGCCCTGGGCACCTCTTACCAGTGCAGATCCCAAACAAGAGCCTGGGGATGACTCATGCAAGAGAGGCGACCCCGTTTGTCCCAAAGTCACCATCTTTCTAAGGGAGGGGATGTAGCAGAAGAGTGGTGAGGGCACCATTCCCTGGGCACAAGGAGGTGCCAGGGAGCAGGGGCCATCTTGCATCTGAGCAGCCTTGCTCAGACAGCACAGGGTGGGGAACCAGACCCTGGGTAACCCCCCAAGTCCTGGAGGCAGCACATAGGCCACAGGAGCAAGCCCCAAGGGGATGAGATGACCCTGTGGCCATATGTACTAGGACATTCAGCAGAGCAGGCAGTACCATAAAGTCCTCCAGCCGCCATACCTACGTGCGTGCATGCAGAGGTACAACACTGTGAGAGACAGGCCCTGCTCATGTCCATGCAGAACTTGTCTCCAGTTCTGGGCTCCCCAGTTTAAGAAGGACAGGGAACTACTGGAGAGAGCCCAGCGGAGGGCTACGAAGATGATCAACGGACCGGAGCATCTCTCTGCTGAGGAAAGGCTGAGACCTGGGGCTGTTCAGGCTGGAGAAGAGAAGGCTGAGAGGGGAATCTCGTCAATGCTAATCAATATCTACAGGGCAGGTGGCAAGAGGATGGGGCCAGACTCTTTCCAGTGGTGCCCAGTGACAGGACAAGGGGCAATGGACACAAACTGGAACACGGGAAATTCCATCTCAACATGAGGAAAAACATCTTTCCTTTGAGGGTGGCAGAGCTCTGGCACAGGCTGCCCAGAGAGGCTGTGGAGTCTCCTTCTCTGGAGACCCACCTGGATGCATTCCTGTCCAACCTGCTGTAGGTGACCCTGCTTTGGCGGAGGGGGGTGGACTGGATGATCTCCAGAGGTCCCTTCCAACCCTGACCAGTCTGTGATTTTATGAGTGCTGGATCTCCCTGACCACTGCTGTGGGAGCTGCAGAGTCCCATCCCCCTCGATGTCTTGGTGACTGGGAAGAAAAGGTTGTGGCAGAGGCTGTGGTGCATGGGAGACTTCAGGTGGACCCTGTACAGCTCCTGCCCCAGGGGGATGCTCTTACCAGGGCCAGCTCAGCCCCGAAGGCAGCTCAGTGTACACAGCACGATGCTCATGACGATGGGCAGGCTGCTGCTGCAGCTCCCGTAATCCCTCCCTCACTGCTCTGGCCCATCACCGCTCTGGGAACTCTTCTCTCCCCACTCCCACGCTGACCCCAAACCCTCCAGGAGATTGCACTCATGCTGTTTTCTTCCTGAAATATCATTCTCCTAATAAAAGTGCTGCTGTTTTCACCTCTCCCTGGTGCGGACACACTCTGTTCTCCTTCATGTTTTAATTAAGTCTCAAGTTCCTCTAGTGTTTCCACTGTAAAAATTGACTCAGAACAGCAAATTTCACCTCCCCCCACAGGACTGCACAAGGGCAGTTTCCCTCTCCAGGCGGCGGTAAAGGACATCCTGTGAACCACGGGCCAAGCTTCCCTGCCTTCCACCAGACCTGTTATGGCAATGCTCGTGTTCCCCAGGCAAGAGCGAGACAAGACTGCAGCATCCTACCCCACAGCACCCTGTGTGCATGCCCCAGAGACCATCTGCTTGGGCCAGGGAGAACTAGTGGTGGACCACAGAGATGAAGAAGGGATTAGGAGCCATCTGCAGACAAGAAGATCCTCACTCAGGTGATGGCAGAAGGGTCCCAGTTGGGGGTCAGCATGTCCAGTCCTGTCCCTGTAGCTCCTCCCTGCACCCCAGCAGCCCCAGGTGCTGCATTATGCCCACGAAAATGTCAGCAGGAGTCACACAGAGCATGGCCAACGCCCAGGCTCACTAGCCCAGCACCTAGTCCTGTATACCTGCATGTGACCCTGCTTACGTGAAGGGCCAGACTGGCCAGGCGGTACCCCTGAAATGAGTCAAACCCAGCTGGAAAAAAATGGTGGAAATGGTGGAGCTTCTGAAGCTGCGCACCTGCTTCCTCATTTACCAGCTCTGCCTTATTTTGAACTGGGTAAAGAGTCAAAACTAATTTAAGAAAACAAATAAAGAAAAAAGCAAAATCAAATTAATCTTTTTTTTTTTTTCAGGACAAATATCTTGATTTTTGGCTGATGTGAAAAATACTCGGATTTCTGCTCACAGCTTCCCTCTGGGCTCGGTGGGGTCTCCTCTGAGCAGGAACAGTCAGCCCCAGGGACAGCCTGCCAGCAGGAGCCCGAGGCGGACCCCAGGCTGCTTTGAGGAAGGAGCAAGAAGAGTTCCTGCAGAAGATTTCTTCCCACAAAAACAGCAGGACTGGACCCAGTGACCCTCCAGTCCTCCAGCTCTGCACCTAGGATCTCCACTATGACGAATTCCCAGGATGCCCAGTGTGAGTCGGTGCCACAGCCATGACAAGCACACAATGGGACCTCGCTCCACTGGCCTGGAACAAACAATTTTAAAGCAATCAGACGCACAAACCCAGCGATTTGCACAACGAGCCCCTGGCCTGCTCATTTGCAGTAATTAAGAGCTGCCAAGCCCTCAGATCCTCGCTGAGGGTGAAGGGCAATCGCATGTGGGGGCACAGGGCTGTGCAGGCGTCTCGCCTGGGCTGCACCACAGACTGTGTCCCATCATGGGCACAGCATCACTGGGGGGTGTCCCCATCCCACAGCCTTCGTGGGGTCCTGCACCAGGCAGCACGGCTCTGCCACCAAGGTGTCACAGCAAGAGCACACAGCTGCACCAGCTCGGGTGGGAAAAAAGGGTGCAAAAGGTGCAGCACAGTGTCTCAGGTGTCCTCCAAGGGTGGGACACCAGCCACTGGGGAACAAATGCAGAACCAGCTAGCCACAGCACATGCTCAAGAGAAAGAGGGTCTCAGGGTGCATCTGCTCCTGGCTCATCTGTATCACAAGCTGCATCCTCCTGCAATTGCCTAATGCAACAACATCGCAAGTTATTTACATATTTATGGAGTATTTACCCTAAACCTCATAATACTACAAAAAATTGATCATACAGCTAGTAATTTAAATGAAAAATTGTTATTCATGTATTTTCATTGTAATGTCACATGCCACAAAATATTACGGGTTCATGAGGCAGCCAGTGCTCTGCTAATAATTAGAATACATTACCACTTTGATGAGGCATTTACACAAAACTGCGGAACCGTCTCAGAACGGCCGAGATGCTCCCAGCACCCCAATTAGAATATGCCAGAGGCTTTGATTTATGCTATAGATAGTGTGGCATAAATCACACCTTTTGCTTAATTCCAGATACTTTCCACACTGCAGAACATGTGCACCATCACCTCCTGGACCCCCTCGAACGCCTTGGGGTGCCGGTGTTTTGAGCTCAGCATAGCCAGTGCCTTCATGGGTACAAGGGGTTAACAAGTGTCATTGCTCGGAGGATCTGTAGAGACAACAGCCATGGATGTACGTGTGATGGATCCTTCTCCATGGGAGGTGCAGAGGGTGTGGGTGTGACCACGGACACAGGGTGGGAGCTCTGCAGAAGGTCCCTGGGAGGTGTCCCCAGGGATGGGCAGAGGGCACAGGGCTTGCGGAGAGCAGTGCTCACAGGCGTAGATGTGTCCACACCTCCCCTCTGGTCCCTCCATCCCTCCTGCACAGCCCTACTGCCCCCTCCACCTTGTTTCCCAGCTTCCCACCTGCTACAGCCTCTGCTCCAAGTACTCACCTCCCTCCTGTCTCACCTTCTACAGCCTGGTCCATCCCACTGGCCCCTTTGCGTAGACCCCCCCCAACAGCCATCCCACCTTCTCCTGTCCCCCAACAAGGCTTCCAGCCCCCTCAGCCCTCCCCCAGCTGTGTGTCCCCCAACCCTTGATCATTCCTCCTCATGGGACCCCATGGTCCCGCTAGCAGAGAGTCACGGCAGGTCTGCTCCCTGGGGTGGACCTCATCTCTCCTGGGATGGCTGGATACTAGCAAAGGCAATAGGAATACACCTTGTCCTCCTCCCAGCTGCTGTGGTGGCCTCTGGGCCTCTCAAATGCCTGTGTGGACAGTGGAGATCCAGAATTTAGGGTCCAATCCTGTCCGGGCCGCTCAGCGATTGGGGTGATAGAGTGGGGCTTTCCCCTGAGAGCTGACAGCATTAGGACACCCCACAACACACCAGCTTTCTGCTGACTAAGGAGGTATCGCTATGCCTACCACAAGGCTTACAGCCCTCATTCCCAGGGAAACCGGCCTGGCACATCTGTTACACTTGATTTTTTTGGCAGAAGAGGAAATAAGCCTCTGAGTTACTTGGTCGCCTATCCCAAGGGCTGGGGGACAGGCTGCTCGCTGAACCCAGCTTTTGGGTCAGCCCAAAGTTTCCTGCCTTCTGCATCAAAGGGTGTCGGATCCCAACACCCCAGAGCAGCCATCCCAAATCACCCCAGCAATGCAGCCGGCCACCCAGCGATGGCACGGTGAAGGGGAGTGAGGCGTTCGGTGGAGAAATAGTTTGAAGTGTTGTCATGCCTTGAAGGAGCAATTACCAATGACAGGCGCTGCAGCAATGAGCTGTGAAGTTATGACAAATGCCCCAGCAGCACCCCTCTAACAAATAACCAGAAGGTGAGAACGCAACAGGGAAACACCAGCTGAATAGGGAAAACATGCCTGTGTCTCTGGAAAACATCTTTAACGCCTCTGGGTTCATTATGGTGTTGGCTTTCCTTAATGCCATTCAAAGCCAATAGCATCGGCCCTCGGGAGCCGCACATCTCTGCTAACCAGCTGGCAGCGCGCACCTTGCTCTGCACATTTCTTTCTGCCGGGCTCACACGGCAGCACCGGGATGCCCGGGCAGAAGGGAACTGACAGTGCACAAAGGAAGGGATGAACCAGGTGATGCAGGGAATAAACACAGGCAGGGAATAAATGGCCAGGGCTGGACAAAGCTCAGAGATGTCTGAGGCTGCAAAGCCATGAGATCCCGCAGCTGGCTGCAGCTCAGCTGGTGGCTTCACTCTGCTGTAAATGAAGCCTGCAGATGTGTCGCCTGCTGGCGGCAGGAACAGTCTGCCAGGAGCGGTGGGAAGAAGCGCAGGGCTCCTCACCCTGTGCCAGCTCTGCAGCGATGGGCCGAGAGCCCAAACTCTCTGGCTGCTGTGGCAGCGGGGGGTGAGCAGCACGTCCCCAGTGCAACTGCATTTGAAGACAAGGGATGGTGCCGGAGGGGACTGGGGAGAGGGACAAGGACATGAGAAAGCACAGCCTTGGGGACCCCAGCAGTAGGAGTGGGGTCCACCCCATCCTCCACTGCCAGTCCATGCAGTGGTCCATGGGAGCCTGGCACTGCATGGCCATCCTTGGCCCAGCCCTGAACCCTGGCAGGTCTTGGGGACCAAGCCGAGGGTCCACCACCCTTTCTCCTCCCACAGCGTGAGGGGCTGCATGGTGCAGCAGCTCCCAAAGTGTTGCGTGTCCCCACAGCCTCGTGAGGGCACCGGGAGCCACAGTCGGAGGAGATGGCAGCCACACGGCTGTGACCTCAGCATCAGCGACAGCAGTCAGGGCAGAAGGTCCTCAAGGGCTCAGGCAGGCTGGACCCGTTGCCTCCCTGAACGGTGGAGGAGTCAGGACCAAAATAAACCCCATGGGAGACATCTGATGGGAAATGTGAACTTAGCACCAAGTCACGCGGTGTAACTTTGCCATTGCCAGGGCAGGGACAAATCTCTCCGAGGGGTGGGATCTGTGCAAGCGGGTCTGCCACAGCACAGCCAGCGTACCCGCAGTCTCTACGATGCGCTGTTTCCCTCTTGTATCCACACAGGGTCGGCAGTTCTGCTTTTTGTACCTTCACCTTGCTGAAGCTATATATCCTACTGTCTTTTGTGCTACAGTTTGAAAGCAAACTACGTTGCATTGTCATTAGGAGTTATGCCTCATGCACAATTTTTTTTTTACCGGGGTCTTTAATTGCACATTGTTAAGTGTGCCACATGGGACTAATGATACCACAAGAAATTTTGAGTCAGAAGGAAACAATTGCATGATTGCCCTCTTAAAAGCAGGACGCCTCTCAGACACAGGAGTAGCACTATACCAAGAGAAAAAACTTCCCAGACATTTAAGGTTTAGAAGAGCCCATCTTTAGGAAGAGACAAGTGCTTTACTTAGGATCAAAAAGGATGACCCCAGGGATCCTTACCAGAAGCTGTAAACTACATCATAAAAGTGAAATAACTTTTACCGAGGCTTGCAAAAAAAAAAAAAAAGCGCCTTCCTTTCAAGAATATTCTGTACAGCTTAAAAACTACTCATATTAAAATGAATCAATTTCATAAGCATCCTAACATCTTTATTTCTCAAATGTTAAGTAGAACATTTAGAACTGGAGAATGTATTGCGGATGACCTTTCTTACATCTAAATTCATGTTTCTGCTTAAAGGTCAAAACCTTTCTGGGTGCTTTTTCCTTGATAAGCTCCTTCAGATGTGTTTATTTACAAACGATCTGCTTCCATATGTAGGCCTCACATAATAACTCCTATTGCTTTTGTTCTCGGTGCAGGAGATGGATGCGTACAAGTGTAGCAAGGCCATTTGATGTTATAACTGGTTCTCAAGGCAAGCAGTGTTTGAGTACAGAATGGAGAAGTGGGCCCAGCCCTGATCTAAACGGTCCTGCAGACGCCTCACCTGGCACACAGACCTGTGGTACCCAGGCTCTGCATGTGGGTGGCAAAAAGCCCCTCAGCCATTTGGGGACCTTTCTCTACTGCTCCCAGATGCTCTCATGGGGGAGCGTGCTGCTGGCTCAGTGTAAACGCAGCAAGACAAAAGTCACCTCCAAAGGCTTAAATAGAAAAGACAACGATGTCTGTAATGAGTGATGACTGTTCTGTTTCAAAACTCTCAAAGAATTCATTTTCTCAAAAACAGTAGTAATGCTGAACAATTACAGAACAGAGATTTGACCCCAAGCAAGGCACAATGTCAACTCCTTTTAATTCCTGATGAACTCAAGGGATATTTCAGAACATGGACTAAGCCAGAGGAAAAGGTTAGAGATACTGGGACTGGTGCTGTTCAACATCTTTGCAGAGACACGGACAGTGGGATCGAGTGCACCCTCAGCAAGTTTGCCAATGATACCAAGCTGTTTGGCAAGGCAGACATGCTGGAGGGGAGGGATGCCATCCAGAGGGACCTGGACAGGCTGGAGAGGTGCGCCCATGCCAACCTCATGGGGTTCAACAAGGCCAAGTGCAAGGTCCCACATCTGGGTCGGGGCAATCCCAAGCACAAATACAGGCTTGGTGGGGAATGGATCGAAAGCAGCCCTGAGGAGAAGTACCTGGAGGTGCTGATCGATGAGAAGCTCAACATGAGCTGGCAATGTGTGATCGCAGCCCAGAAGGCCAACCGTACCCTGAGCTGCATCAGAAGTGTGGCCAGCAGGTCAAGGGAGGTGATTCTTCCCCTCTACTCCACTCTCGTGAGACCCCACCTCAGAGTACTGTGTCCAGCTCTGAAGCCCCCAACATAAGAAGGATGTGGACCTGTTGGAGCGGGTCCAGAGGAGGCCACGAAGATGATCAGAGGGCTGGAGCACCTCTCCTATGAAGACAGGCTGAGAGAGTTGGGGGTATTCAGCCTGGAGAAGAAAAGGCTCCAGGGAGACCTTATTGTGGCCTTCCAGTCCCTAAAGGGGCTACAGGAGGGCTGGGGAGGGACTTTTTACAAGGGCTGGTAGTGATAGGACAAGGGGGAATGGCTTTACACTAGAAAAGGGTAGATTTAGATTAAATATTAGGAAGAAATTTTTCNGTGAGACCCCACCTCAGAGTACTGTGTCCAGCTCTGAAGCCCCCAACATAAGAAGGATGTGGACCTGTTGGAGCGGGTCCAGAGGAGGCCACGAAGATGATCAGAGGGCTGGAGCACCTCTCCTATGAAGACAGGCTGAGAGAGTTGGGGGTATTCAGCCTGGAGAAGAAAAGGCTCCAGGGAGACCTTATTGTGGCCTTCCAGTCCCTAAAGGGGCTACAGGAGGGCTGGGGAGGGACTTTTTACAAGGGCTGGTAGTGATAGGACAAGGGGGAATGGCTTTACACTAGAAAAGGGGAGATTTAGATTAAATATTAGGAAGAAATTTTTCACTCTGAGGGTGGTAAGGCACTGGCCCAGGCTGCCCAGAGAAGTTGTTGAGGCCCCATCCCTGGAGGTGTTCAAGGCCAGGTTGGACGGGGCTTGGAGCAACCTGGGCTGGTGGGAGGTGTCCCTGCCCAGGGCAGGGGGGTTGGAACTCAATGATTTTCAAGGCTAAACCATTCTGTGATTCTATGAAAAGTTAACGTTCTGATGATGCTCTGGGACTCTCCCACCCCAGCACCAAAAGCGATTAAGGTAACACTGCACACACACAAATGTGCTCCATATCCATGAGCCAGGCAGGGCAAAGCCTCCAGCCAGTTGAAAGGATGGCAGAAACCACATTATCCTTCTAGCTTATGCAGTTAATTTTTTTCCGGTAAGCAGTGGCCAGATAGCTAAAGCGGAGAGCGGTGAACAAAGAGGAGTCATGACACACCAGGTTTTTAATGCGACACACCACATTATTCCTTCAGCACTGGGAGCAATAGGAAGTTGTCAATGTTCTGGCAAGGAATCAGAGTTAATGTATTCTCGTAATGAATTTAATGGGATAATGAAATGCTGTTGTAATTGAAGGTATTAACAGCTTCTCCTGTTAAATACCAACTTGCTTAGACCATGTGTTCCTTGAGAAAAGACACGAGCTAATCTTGGTAAACAGAGAGAAATAGTGGGATTTAATTTGGATTTAGGACTCTCAGTATCCAGTCATTTGGTGGTTTTCAAGGCTACTCCTTTGAGTGCCTTCTTTTAAGTAACTGATTTAAATTTGGTTGCATTGGATTTAGCTGAGATTACTCAACTTTGCATATGCAGATACCATTTAGATTATGTGAGATATGCGAAGAGGATTCGCCAAGCCCTTGAATTCGTCTATTGTGCCCATCTCTAAGCTCCTTTAATTGTATAAAAAGCGTAAGGGAGAACTCACCAGCAACTCTGGGAAGGGACGTGCTTTGTCCTCGGCTCGCAGGAGGAGAGGACCCCTCCGGGTACAGGTGCTCTCTGCCCACATGTCTCAATTATTAGCTCTCAGCAGAGGTAATGGCTGCAGCCACTGTTTGCCATTCATGTTCTGTCTCTCGTATTCTCTCCTTTCCTTAATAATCAAATAGTCATGCTTAATAATTGTGATTATTGTACCTGCCTTCAGCTGTGATGGATAACAGGGACCGACTCACTGTCTTGGTATTAGCTGAGACACTGAGGAATGCTTAGTCTTTGGGCATTCAGGTTTCCCTTGGCTAATTTTCAGCCTGTTTTTAAAGGAAACTACCCGTCAATCAATAATGTGTTCCCCATGAGAGCTGGGCTAGGGGAAATGGCCCCAAAAGCATCTGCAGGTGGGATTGAGAGGGAGCTTTTGCAGATTTTGGCTTCATTCCTCATCACACACCTGTAGCCGTACACAGGTCTGCAGCATGGGAGCAGGTATGTGACACTGCATTCCACCACCTGGGATAGTGGGGGGCAGTTCTGCGTAACCTCTCCCTATGCATTTTGCCTGCATCCCCGAGAGCACCTTAGGAGGACAGTGACCTGCAGGTACAGTCTGAACCTCAGCATCTGTCTGAGGACAGCATGTGATGCAGGAGTCCCTCCAGCAGCATATTCAGAGTGACAGATGCCCAGGTCAGAAGGGACAGTGATGCTTGTAAGCCCTGACCTCCTGTGCACACCGGGGACTCCCGTGCACAGAGTGACTTCTGCCCCAGCACCTGAGGTGCACCTGGAGCACATCTCTTGGAGAGATATCCCAGCTCAGTGAAAAGTACCTCACTGCTGGAGAACCCATCCTTTCACTGGGTGCCTAGGGACTAGTGGTCTCCTCTAAGGAGTGCGAGCGTTACAGGTCAGACCTGCTTTTGGGCAGAGTGGGAGTTCTGGCCTTCTGAAGGGGGCTGCTTTAGAGTCTGTGGAGCATCGTTGACTGGCTGGAGCAGCCATATTTTGCTCTTGCACTTCCCTGTGATGACTAGGACAAGGGGACACTGGATTTCTATTGGGACAGGCAGGAGCACTTGGCATGATTTTGTTGGAAGTGCTGAGTAGGGGCAGTTGGGTTTGTGTCTCCAAGGACACTTTCTCTAGGAGACTACTTGGAGGCACGGACAAGGCTGAGGCAGGGCAAGAGTTACAGGCAGGTTGAGCAGCTGGTTGGAGACCTTTACAGAGGACTGAATTTCTCAATTTCACCGTCAGAGGATGACTTCCTTCCTGAGATGATTTCCAGTTCGGTTGTGATAGTGTAGCCCAGGCTAAGAGGATGTACTGGGCAAGCAAAAAAAAATATTTTGTTTTGTAAAAGAATATAAAAGCGAAGACCAAGCATTGGGACTGTATGCGTCCAGGTCTCAGAGGGACATGCTGGCTCCTTGCGGGGAGTCATGAGAGATCATGCCAGACTCCCACAGCAGGTTCATCTCCATGCTCCAGCTGGAGCTTGGGAGGAGAGAGGAGGGCTCAATGCACGGAGTGTGGACCTTGCTCCAGTGGGATCCCCTGGTCCCTTCCAGCTTAACCTGTCTCCTGGCAACCAGGAGCTGCTGAGGGAGCTCAGGGATAAACGAGCTGCCTGCACCTCATTTACAGCTCTGTAATTATTTGTTTGGGTGGCAGGCATATGGGCCATCCACTAGAGCCTGGGATTGGTCTATTATTCTCTTTTCCGTTTAACACCATGTTCTGCTAAATTATGGTATTTGTATAGGTCTTTGCTTGAATAAAAAAAAAAATAATAAAAAAAAAAAAGAGTTGGAAGACCAGAGAGGTGCAGAAAAAAGCTACAAAGTTGATTTAAGGGCCAGGAAGAACACCTTCCATGCAGAGATTTAAAGGCTTCAAGCTGGTTAGCTTTTAAAAAAGAAGACTGAGAGGTGCCTTCATCATTGCATCTAAATACCTTCAGGGGGAGAAAATATCATGCAATAAAGACGCTGTGACTGTGCTGCGAAAGGCAGAACAAGAGCCGGAAGCTGAAGCCAGCAACATTCGAATTATAAATTAGACACTTTTTGAGAAGGAAAGCATTTAACCACCACTGAAAGTGGCCTGAAGAGATCTTTCTGAAAGATGTGTTTCGGTCAAATCCAAGTCACTAGATGCACTCCATGATGAACCCAGTGAAATGTAATGGCCTGTGATTTACAGGAAATCAAGTGTGATGATCTAATGCATCTCTCCAGCTTTACGCCCTATGAATCTATTAAATAAAACCATCACACAAGCTGCAAGCCAGCAACAAATTCCTTCTTCTTGACATACACCTGAAAATGAGGAGGTGGCTGGAGCTCTCCTGGAGGCACACACCGCTCCTGGCAGAGACAGACAGATCATTGCAATGTCCAGAAGGGGAGATTGGGAGAGGGGAAAGAAAAGTCTTTTCTGCCTTGTGACAGCTCAGTGCAATTTGTGACTGATGAATACATGGCTCGGGCAGGTTTTGGAGGTTCCACAGCAGCTGGTGCCATGGGCCCCAGCCCAGGGCAGGGCATGGAAGAGCTGTGGATGGGCAGCAGCTCAGCAATGCCACAGCCTCCCCTTGGGAGCCGTCCTGCGGGCAGAGACGAGGTGGAAGGACACGGGTAAGGCATGCAGTAATGCTATGAACTTGGGGGTAACCCTGGGCTTAGTGGTGGTCTCGCTGGGGGCAGCCGAGCTCGAAGGCTGACGCACACCCCACATCTCCCAGGTCGAGCCAGTGCCAGGATCGCTGCCTTTTAAAAAACGCATCCTGAAGCGGTGGCACGGCGGCTCCTGCTAACTCAAAAGCGGGTCCAGAGCTCGGCAAAGACTGACGCCCCCACCACCACCTCCCCTCTTCTCTCTGCACCCCACAGTGAAGAAGACAAGCTAACCGAGCAAGCCACATCCCTGGGCAGGCTGGCAGAGGACATCCCTGTTAACCCGTCCTCTGAAATCCGCCGGTACGCTTAGTATTCGCAGCACAGCCCAATTATTTATAACAGAAATTTTTCATTTTGAGTTTCAAGGTATAACAAGGTGGTTATAAAACTGATTTAGGGATAGAAAAGTTTGATTATAAAGGGAAATTATTCGAAGGTTTCAATGGAAGGAATAAGTTGCTGTGAAATAATAGTCCTGTTACAGGGAAGATACGCACTAAATAAAAAGCCATTTAACTGTTCCCTTGCCCCGTGCGTGGCCATCCCAGCAGCCCTGGTGCTGCGGCAGGAGGGATGGGGTTTTCCACGCTCCCGCTGCCTCCGAGCCCGCTGGGGCAGGAAGGAACGAGCTCAGCTGCCAGCAAAGGCAAACCTGCACAGCGGGGTCTGGGGTGCGGGTGAGCACGAGGGAGAGAATAATTGTATGAACTTTATGATACAACGCTCCGCTTCAGAAACGGATATAAAAGTGATGGAGTGGGCCCGGGAAGCCAGTGGCAGAGTAGAAAGAGAGCTCAGACTCCCGACAGACAGGATGGGAAGGAGGGGGCTGGTTTGCAAAGCCAGGAAAACTCTGATTTTTCACCGTGACACGACCTGTTTTTTTTCGCACCCCAGTGCACAGCACTGGGAGCTCCTCCTGAAGGGCAGAGGAGGCCAAAAAACCATCCCCACCCCTCCTCGCACCAAGTGTGCCTCTGCTCATACACAGCTTGGAGCATTGGGATGGGTGGCTTGGTGCCAGCGCTGGCAGGGTCTGTGAGACACATCATCCCCAGTCCACAAAGAGATCCTTGCTGTCCCACGCCCACCTCCCAGCCTGCAGCCCCCCGTGCCTCATTCCAGGTACACCAGTGCTGCAAGGTACTTTGCAAGTGACCCATCAGGCTGGTTTTGCCCCATATATCAAATTTTGAAGATTTGTCATTAAATAAATTTTCCTTGTAACAAAAAATATTGTTTGCTTGCACTGCGCAAGGAATCAACATGTCGTTTTGCAGTGGTTTTCATTACTACCCTCCTGACATGGGCAAAGGCCTGGATAGAGGAGACCTCTGCCCCGACGCAGGAGAAGCACTGCAGTACCCAAAGCCCTCATCAGGCGCACATTCACTCTGCAAGGCTACAAGGGACGTGTGTAGGCTGTATCCCTGTCTCTTCCCAGCATGTGGTCATGTGTAAACGCATCCAGGAGGGTGGCAAGGCTCTCCAGGGCTGGACACAGAGCCAGGGCCAGTGGTGAACATGGGGACACACCACGGTTCAGGATCACACATCCCCAGACCCATGCAGCCTTCCCTTAGCCACGGGCACCGGCCAGGGAGAAAAGCAGCTTGGTTCAACACAGCTCCTAAGAACTCCAATTCATTCAGCAGCCGCTCCTCTGGCTCCTTGGACTGTGCAGAGCACCCCAGCTTCAGATCTGTCCCTTGGACAGGAGTTCATTCCATCAGTCTGTTCTCTGGCTAGCAGCTTCTGCAGCCATGACTGCCTTCCTGTGCGCCAGGATGGGACTGAGCAGTGACAAGGGACAGGAGGGCGGGCGTCCGCAGGGGTGTAGGAGGAGCTGGTGAGCAATACAGCGAGCAGAACTGGGAGGTTTCAGCCCATCTATGGGCACCTGCTGCATCAAAGTGCTCTGGAAGTGGGCTCCGGAGAGCAGAGCAGGAGCGGGAGCAGGGCTGGACCACAGTCTGTGACACGCCACTACCAGGCACAGCTCCCCAGCTCTTTGGGATGCCGATAGGGCCAGGTCGGACGGGGCTTTGAGCAACCTGGTCTGGTGGGAAGTGTCCCTGCCCAGGGCAGAGGGGTTGGAACTCGATGATCTTTAAGGTCCCTTCCAACCCAAACCATTCTGTGATTCTATAACCACAGCCAGTTACTTCCCACTGGGAAGGGAGGCAGAGGATTCATCAAAGAACACAAGTCAGCAGGACTGTTATTAGACAGAGATGATAAAATTGCTAATAATGAGGCAGGGAAGACAGGAACAGAAATATTTATGCGGTGTGTGGGAAGGAGCCTGAGGATGTGCTGGCATACCACGAGAGCCGTGGAGTGTTCCCTCTCGCTGCTGCAGAGGGTTAAACGCAATCTCTCACTGAGAAGCACTTCTAAACTAATCACACCAGACAAGGTACCCCCAGCATCCCGTGAGCTAACAAGGAGATATCTGGCCTTTATTAATTTTGACTACATCAGAGACAACAGGGAGCTGAAGGAGATGGCGAGAACACTGACTTTTTACTTTGCTGCACCCCACGGAGGAAGCGGGCCTGTAATCCGAAATCAGTCACAGAAAATAATAGGAAGACCAACACAGGATTCAGCTGATAAAGAATTAAATTATAGGATTAACACCAGTCAGTGTAATGCACGCAGGTAACTTTTTCATGGCAGGCTGCATGGATCGGAGCCCTAGCGTTGCTTTTAGGATGCAATACATGAACAGCACCAGGAACCAGCACGAGGTCCCTTTGATTTTAGGCAAACGGTGAGGTGAGCCTCAGCACAACGTGGTCCGGTGTGGCCAGCACCAGCGGGCACCGGGGATGCCTCACTCACTAGCAAACGGCGTGGGTGCACGGCCAGAGCAGCTCCTCACCCTGCCCGTGCCGGCCTCGTCTGAGGGAAAGCACTGGTGGGGATCTCGACAAACAAACATTAAAGCTGGCTCTTGATAGGAGATGGAAATTAAAGATATGATAAATTCACTTTTTAAAACAATCAGATCTCCAGTTCCCACTATTAGACTCGATTGGGGAGGCGATGAGGACTCAGGTTAATGTGACAGATCGGCCATTTTGTAGAAATGAACACATTTATTTTAGCTGCGCTGTACAGGCAAAATTCACTTTAAATTACATAACATGGCAATTTGTCTTCATCATCCATTACCTGGGAGTTCGTAAGTGAAAATCTGTCATCAGAGATGCTGCCTACTCTTGTCTAAAAGTTCAGGACACGCAGCTGGTTTGGTGCCGCGGGCTTAAACGCGCTCTGCGAGGATGCTTAGCCAAGCGGCAGGCGTGCCGCTCTGTGCAAAGCTCCCAGTGAGGGCAGGCAGTCCACCCTGCTCACCTTCTGCCCCCCATCACCTCTGATGAGCCATCGCCCGTCCCCCCTTGATCCACACCCGCCTGGGCACAGCGGCAGGCAGGGGTCCTCCAGCCAAACTGGGCATCACCCCTGCAAGCGCCTGCGGCTTCTCCGGAGACGATCAGACCCTCGTTCCCACAGGCAGAGCCACTGGGTGATGAGCTCAGATAAGGAGCCATCCTTGGCACATACCAGATGCCTGGTGACATCAGGCATTTTTCCAAATTGTCCTTGTATTCAGAAATTTAGGAAGGTTCCCTTCCGCAGCGTGAGTCCCATCTGGCGGCATCTGGGCTCCCCTTTTTTCCTCCCAGTGACCAAATTCTCCGATCACAGAGATCTTTTTGCTCGGCAAATCGTGACTGTTTTGCCGAGAGTTACAGCTGGTTCTTCCTGTACATCATTTCTCACTCCCTTTCTCCCTGTGTTTCCTCCTCCTCAGATCTCAGTCGCAGACTTGTCTTTTATCAGAGACTCAGCAAGCCCCCAAAATTGCAAGATTGGCTCTTCTCTCTAGATCAATCGCAAGTAATCCTATGATTTTGTCTTCTTTGTGTGCCCTCCGCTTAAAAGCATATTGCTCATGGGTTTTATTTTCTACATGGACTGCAGCACTCCCCAATTTTCTGTAGTACAGCTGGGTGCACTTAGCCTTTTCCGCTTGACTTGCCTGAAAAATGTGAAACTCTTCAGAGTAAGCAATTGTCAAGAAAAGCTGCCTTCAAACTTTCCTTTTTTTCCGGTAGCTGTTTCTTGAAGCAAAATGAGCAGTGAAACAGTGCCTAAGCATTGTCCATTTGTTTTGAACTTGTTCATACAGCTTCAGCTCTTATGAGGCTCTTAATTGCACATCATTTTTGGTTTTGCTCCCGATACAACAGGAGATCAAAGATGGCGAGCGCAAAAAAATTGTGAGTTCAAAAAAGGTCTGAGCCTGAAGTCCAGCTAAGGTTAAACACTGCCCGGTGTTTGGAGAAACCTTCTTATAAGCTGAAGAGCAGAGCACTGGAACAGGTGGTCAGTGAAATCTTCCTAACCGGGGGCTTGTTAATAGTCTGTCAGGTGAGCATCCATCCAGCTGATGCACTTTGGAGGGGAGATGGATAGACGGTCTCATTTCGTTTTCATCCTATTTTTCCGTATTCCGTTTCAGCTGCCAACAGAAGTTTACGGAGCCTTCTTCAGACATACGCACTCAAAGGCAAGGTCCTTCAGCTTTACATCTATTTTCACTGAACAAGTTAGAGCACCGACAGTACTGAAGCAAGTCCAGGATGCTCCATGACTTCCAGGTCATGTACTACGGTTATTTCGTTTGAGTCAAAGGGGCGGAGGGTGGTCACATCGCTCTCTATGTGCCAGGGCTGGCCCCGGGGGTGGCTGGGTTTATTGTAGGGATCGGGAAGGAGAACAGCAGTTGCTCTCTGCTGGGCCTGACCATACTGCAGCAGCGGTATTGACGGGCTGTATCCCCGTCCCAAACAGCATCTCCCCCTGTGCATGCAATCTGCATGCACAGTCTTGCTCCCTCATTTTTTTTCAGACGTGAGGTAATTAGTGAAGTCATCCTCAGAGCATTCCATAACATAAACTTTCATTGCAAATAAAAGTTTACAGCATTGATGCTTGCTGGTGGAACTTGCAAATGTGAATCAAATCCAGCAATCTCTTCCCTGCACCTGAAGGCAGCCTGAAATAAGAGCTCCAAAAGAGCTATGAACTGCCTATTAATTGGACAGGGCATTAATTTTGAAAGCAAATAACATTAATCATTTCCCAGTTGTGATTTATCCGTCACAAACATTCAGAGACTGTGCTTATCTCAGAACCTACAGTAACAAACATGGATCACGAAAATGTCAAATACTTCCTTGTTGCCTTGTGCTTCCAAAAGAAAATTTTCTAATGCATCCTCCAAAGTAAAAAAAAAAAAAAATCTTTTCAGTAGGTTGCCTTCCTGCTTCTTTTAATATATTGCAGTAAATATTTCCCAGGTCTCTGCCTTTCACAACCCTTATTCCCAGAGTCTATTAATGATATTTTTCCCTGCTCTTTTGGAGACTTCTGAGAATTTTCCTGCTTGCATAACTTTTAATTGCAATAACTTCATTTGCACACATAATACAGGCGTTTTCACCATTCACTGCTAAGAGAGATTATTATAATTGGAGAAGCAGACATTTTACCTTAGCTTTTAAAATTCAGATTCACTACGGCCTTGCTAGAGAACTAATAAAAAATTATTCCAAAGTTCACAACGCCCAACTTCCCATGGCCGGGGAATTAGGGACATCCTGATGTGTTTGAAATGAAATACAGGCACCTATTGAAGCAGAATGCTTTCAGGTGCCAGAAATAAATACACTTGTATCATGCTGGTTGCAAAACCGTACCTGCTAGAAAAGCAAAATCAAAGAATAAAAAGAAATAAAACAGCTCATTGCCTGCATCAGATTAACCAGTGACCTACTTGAGGAAAGCCAGGCCAAACGGGATGCACTGATTTGCTAAAATGCATTGACAGAACTTTTACAAAATCAATCCGGTTCCCCCTGGATCACGTTACAAGATCTGAGCTTGGCTCCTTTCCTCTCCAGGCTGTATTTGTTTACTGAGTACTTGGGGGGTACCAGCTCTTCTGCTTTATCTTTGAATAAAAAGGCCTAAACTTTGATTTCTAACAACTAAGCCTTATGGCTACATAGCCGATGCCCAATGACCACGCACCGTCATAAAGCCCCGGGCCTCTCAAGATCGGTTGTTTTGAAGCGCCTTTTCATACCACATGTCTGAAGTCCAAACACCGCTCTGCCTTGGCACCCGGCTCCTTCCAACTCTCCGGCCAGCCTGGATTGAGCCAAAACTGCGTCGCATTATTTGGGCTCCCAGGGATGTTCAGTCCTTCCTAAATTCCCATGCATGCTGGGGCTTTGACAGGGGCCACAGCCCTTGTACTGGTCCGCACTGGTTGTGTCCTCCCCAGCCTTGGACCAAGCAACTGCCCTGCTCCAGCCATTCTTGGCTATTGCCTGCTGAGGACTATTTTCCACCTGCTCCCATAGCAGCCCTACCACATTTGTGTTCTCTGAGATATAAGTCCCACCACTGAGCCCTTTCGGCACGCTGTGTTTGTCACACACCAAGTCCTCTTCCCTGTTAGGTGTTTTGTTCTTCCCAGGTGTTTCTCCCCCTACTTCTGAAGGGAAGGAGAAGGATGTGCGGGACCATCTAGGTCCAATCTCTTTGTCTCCCCTCCCTAAGGACAGGCTCAGAGGGCCCTGCTGGGCAAAAGAAATGGGAGGAGTGTCCTCCCTGAGATATTTCAGTCTCTCAGCACTTTCAGCTTCATCTGGGACAGCTGCAAAGATTTACATTTTAGCTTGGGAGTTCCTTCCCCTTCACAGACCAGCCAGAGCATGGCCAAACACCCACGGCCACCACCTTTGTCTCAGGCTCTCCTATTGCCCCTCCCATGGAACATGCACAAAGACCAAGGGGTGCTCTCAGGCAGCTCCTATAGCACCCAAATGACAGAGCTGCTGGGCATGCTCTCTCTGCCCCACTGGGGTTTCACGCCGGCTTTTGTGCCTCAGCCACATCCACGAGTGCATCTCCCAAATGGTCATTGGCTGCCTCCCAACCACCAGTCCAAAACCAGCCCCTGCAGCCTGACAGGCATTTCCATGGCACCTGAAAACCCCCTCAAGTGGTTCTATAGCACCAGTAAATTCTGGGATAATCGCACTAACAAGGCTGGTGTTGGTCCTGCCTGCCGAGTGAAACCCAGACTGCGCCCATCCCTGCGCAGAGCCCGGCTGGCTGGACCTTGGCTCTGGAAAGCGTTCCCACTTTATGGACTGCTGCTCCTTCTCTAGCTGACTGCGCAGCTCTCAAAGCCAAGGACATCTGACGCTTTGCCAGGAAGGTTTTGTGAGCTTTTCTATCAAATGTGTTATCCGAGCTAAGACGCGGTGCGTTTGCTGCAGTCCCTCTGCCTCCTGACTCCGTAATGGTGTCGGGGAAGGAGCCGAGACGCGGGCTGGTTTAGCAAGAGAGTGGAGGGCTACGCGGGGATGCGAGAAGGACAACGCTCCCTGGCAGAGGCAGGAGGGATGCCATCAGCTGGCAGGATCAGGGCAAGAAGAGACAAGGGGAATCTCTGGGGAAAACTGCTCCTGAAATACATTGCTTGTGAACCGACAGAATAAAGAATTTTTGAAAACACAATGGATGTATCACTGTCAGATCTGCCGCGGTGATTACCCAGCAGAGTCATCGAGTCATACATTGCCCTTTATTATCTTCATATGGGCAGTGGGGGGGTGGGGGTGGTGCTAGCAAATAAGTGGATTTACACATATGTGTGCGGGTTCACAAGCGTGTATCAACATGAAAGGAGTGGGGACGACTCTGGAGGAGTGGAAATGCTTTGCCGTGCACTCTGTGATCCTGTCAAAAGTGGTAATAAAGGACTTGGCTGCATCTGGCAGGCTTTGTTCCATGTGCCACCGTCTGCTTCCTGCCTTGGGTTTCATTATGATAATGGGATATTGATATGATAATGCTGCTTAGCTCCGCTATGGAGCCATATGTCTGCCTGACGTTTCGCAGACACCAAAGAGGACGGTCCTTGCGCTGGGCAGTGTAGCATTGACAGGAGACAAGAGACGCAGGTCGGTGGTTCCTCCAGACGCAGCAGGGTGGCCAGTGCCTGAAAGTGACGCAGGGACAAGCACAGTCCGTCCCTTTGAGAAAGGTCCCTGTAGTCCACAAATGGGGCCAGAAGGACCTGGAGGGAACAATCCAAGGACAGCCCGGGCCATGCCATGTCATGCAGGTGCTGTGCAGCAACCGTCACCATCACAGGGACAAGTGTGACAGGCACTGGAAAGCACAGAAACAGCAAAGACCCCCAGCCGAAATGACACAGGAGTGGGGCCATGTGCTGACACGGCAGGGCTGCTCCCCCTTCACCTTTGGGAACCAACAAAAAACCACACAGTAACTTAAGCTGCTGCAAAGGTCTCTGGGATCACCCCAGCAATTTATCACACAGCTTAGGTGCATGAAGCAAAGCCGAAGCTCTTGTCAGGGAAGGCTAAGAAGAGACAGTATCCACTGCGATCACCCATCAGAGAGAAAACACAGGCTCAGCTCCTTCCTGCTACTCTAATCCCTCAGGAGCCAGCAATAAATCCCAGGATTTGGCTTGTCATGTAAGTTTGCAGCATTTTTTATTCTTTTTTTTTTTTTTTTTTTTTTGTAACCAGAGATGCCAGAGGGTTTGGATAAACAGCCTTGCCTGACTCCCGGTTCCACATTGTCCGTTGTGTCCCATTCAGAGTGTAACCTGGACCGTTAAAAACTCAGAGGTGGGAAGGAAAGGGCTTGGTGGAGACAGGGCAGGTGCTGGGTGAGCTGCACGTCTGTCCCTTGCCATCGGGCACCACGGAGGGAGGTGGGACACACTCACGCTCCCCATCTCTGTCTGCTGGTCCAGCCGGGGTCCAGGGCACACGTGGCCCTGCCTCGGTTGTGTCCCAGCAGAGCTGGCGAGATCAGGTGGAATCCCCCCAGACTAGATCACTTCATCAAAGAAAACAGGCTGGCTGCGGGGCCGAGCCTGGCAACTGGCCCGCGGGCTGCTGGGGCTGCCTGGGGACACCCTGCCCCAAAGGCTTTCGAATCCACAAAATGAGTCATCTTGGAAGTCCCTACAGCATCTTCGGCCGAAAAGCAGGAGGGTTCGTTTACAAGGGCACACGGACACAGACAACCAGCAAAATTCCCTTCACCAGAAGGGACTTCATCCCCAGGTTTTTTCTGCAGTGTGTCAGGAAGGATTGTGTTGCCCTGTGTTTCAAGGTCACTCGAACATCACTACGGAGAAGTTAACACAAACTCTTGAAAAATGCAACAACTCTGAGCCAATAAGCCGCCTTTCTGCACGTTAGCTGCAAAAGGGGGGCACAGACGCCGGGGATGACCCAACACCGTGCACGCTGCATCCATGGAAGGGCTTGAGAAGAAGTCTTTAAAGCAGCAGAGAAAACAGATGCTGTGTTCTGCAAGCCCCAAAACATCCAGCGGGCTTCACCGAAAGCAGGAGCCACAGCTGCCTCTGTAAGTCTACTTTTAGTTACTTTAAACTGCACCCGTCCCACCAACCTCTCATTTCAACCCGTGCTCTCTGCCTAGGGGTATATGTATTTTTTAAAGCAACGCAGCCATGTTTTAAACAGCCCAGGAGACAAGATTAGGAATAATTTAGCTGCTGTCTTTCCATCTCTTTGAACAATGGTAATGTTGGATGCCCCCAGTATGAACCTGAAATTTAACACTGTGGTAGATCATCTATAAGGGAAATGCTATTTAATGTCTCAGCCAACAGCTAAAGGAATTTCCCATAAATCATAAAATCTGAAAAAAATTGTGAAGCCACAAAAAAATGAATGAGGTGGGGAATGGTTTTCCATGGCTGTGGTTAGAGGGTATTTCATAACTCAGAAGCACCGGGAAAAGTAAGTTCTTACTCCCCGTACAGTCCTAATTCCAGCATCACCCGACTTTCGAGTGTCTGACTCTTCAGCCAAGGCAAGCGGTGCTTTGTATGGAGTACACCTCCACCGAGCAACAAATCTCCACGTGATTAAGCAGGTGGGGTGAGCAATTGGCTTTGCACCACCATCCTCTGGAAGCTGAGTGTTCTGACTTATAAGACCCGTGAGAGGTACGTGATTTATTCCAAACCTATTTATGGCTCACATAAAGCTTTAAGATGGAATCGGGTTTAGTATTTTGTTTTTATTTCATTTTATCATGTCCGTACGCTGTAAATGTAAATGTTTGGCCCGAGCTCGGTGGGTGTAAATCTGGGTAGCCCCTTGGAAGCTCGTGATGCCACACTGACTTACACCCACTGAGGGTCGAGCCGGTTCTCTCTTAATATATGTCCTGTTACGCACATTTTTATTTGTGGTTATATTAACTGGGTTTTGCAAGGTTGCCAAATAAAGAAATGCTGTCCAGGGGACAGCAAAATGCTGTTCTTGGCAAGATTGTTTTCAGCCCCCCGAACCACCTTGCTGTCTGTGAGCAAGCAGGGGCCTCAAAGATGTGGGAGAAAAAGAGGGAAACAAGAGGGGACATAACATGGGGGAAATAAGAGGGGAAAATGGTTGGGCATGGACTGGGGGAGGTAGCAAAGCCCAAGGCAATGGGATAAAGGAGAAGCCAGGCAGAGCCCAGGTCCACCCTGCTTTGCCTGCTCTCCTCCCCTCCTCGCTGCCACGTTGCACAGAGGGTCCGGACGGCGCAGGGTAGCGGCGTCAGGCTGAAGGTGACACAGGCACCGATGGAGCAAGGAGTGTGGGGGTGCAGAGAGGGATTTGAGTGCTTCAGACTTCAGAAAAAAAAATCAGAAACACCAAGAGGTGCTTTAAAAACGGGGTCCCGTTAGACCAATCAGACCTTGTCTTCCCTGGACCACAGGCACCCCGTTTCCAGCCCTCTCTGCTGAGGTCGAGTACCTCAGCCCAAAGAGGTCCCTGCCAGGCTCCAGGCTGTCTGGGGACAGCAAGGACAGCCCTTTCCTGAGGAAGCTCTTCCAAAAACCAGCCACTAAACTAAAAGCTACTCTGCTTTGCCCAGTTCTCTGGTGATGCAAAGACTGGTGCAGCCCCGGGGAAGGGGTCGCCCACAGCACTGCACACCCAGCCCCTGAATGTGGACAGGCACCCCAAGGACCGCAGAGGGCTGTGAGCATGGACATGACCTGAGGTGTTAACTACCTAGCAGTGTCCCAGAGCAAAGAGAAAGGGGAGCCCTGGCAGGGGGAAGGACAGTGGGGCAACACTAACAGCAGTGACTCAGCCCACGTGTGTTGGCAAGGTCCTTTGGGGAAGCTACTGAGGCTCTGCAAAGAGACCTGGAGGCCAAAAAGTCTCCTAGTGAGATGCTTTCACCTTCCAGCCTTGGGGCAAGATGCAGATGTCTCAGACCGACATTTGCCAACAAGATGGTCTTTTTTTTACCAAGCTCTCAAACGGCTGCAGACATTTCTTCTATCCTGAGCTCTTTCACCAGCCAGCTTCTGGAGGCCATGGGAACATAGAGCTCATCTCATCCCTCTGGAAAGTCTTGTCAGTAAACATCTCCCCTTCCCTTACTCAGGGCAAGGTGTGGACTGTGACTAGGCTGAAATGTCTGGGATGTTTTGAAGGACTCACAGGGAAGCAAAAGGTCTCAGATGAACAGCAGACCCACCGAAATCCCCCCCCCCGATGGGGTTTTTGGAGATGTCTGCCCTGCTGATAAATTCTGCAGCCAGCAGCAGAACACTACTGTAATATCAAAAGTGGCAAGGTGAGCTGGTTGCGCAGCACTGCAGGCACTGAAACAGAGGTTTCTCTCCTTGACTTTGGCACTGCAGCATATGAAGCTGCCTGGTTGAATAGGAGTTGCTATTTTTCAAATAAGAGCTAAAACAGAGGCCCTAATTCCTCATGGACATTAAAATAATCAGGATGGGGTGTTTTGCAAGAGCAAAACTGCTGTTTCTGGTTACTGGCCATATTCTAGGCCCATTATTAAATGCTGTCTGCCTAATTCCCTCCTCCTTTTCAGCTGGATGTAGTGTTTTTCATTTCCCCTTCCAGATGAGCAGGTGCAGAACGGCTCTGTGTCCTGCCTGGGAACGCTTATCCACCTGACAAATGGTAAGGTGATGTGCATTGCTGTTGTACAAAAGAGTATATGCATTTGGCAAATGTGAAAATAAATAATGCTCATAGGATGCTGGAAAATCAATGGCACAATTTCTACTACAAGGACCTCAGTAAGGAAAGCCTGTCTGAGATCACTTGTGCATGCGTTTCTGTAAGTGGCTACATGGCGCGTGCACATTCCAGCAATCTGTCACTATTCCATTACAGAAAAGGAGCAGGACCTGGCAAGAAACAAGAAAGAAGCTGGGGAAAGTAGAAATAGAGCTGGAATCCACCATAGGAAGTTCAAGCAAAACCCCTGCCTTGCACAGGAGTGCACCTGAAGCCGTACATCCCATGATCCGAGCACCTTCCATCTCAGTCAGCTCCAGCAATGCCTTCCCTGCTGGGGGTGGTGGTTGTCTTCTGGGCTGGGCTTTGCTGAGGAGCTCAGAAGAGCCAGGCACTCAAATCTTACCACAACATGGTGCAAATAAAGCCCAAACACGGGCTTTACTCGTGCCGGTCACTTCCTAGGTCTGTTTTCACGGATTCTTCTCATTTGGTATCAACCCCCACACATTCTTCCTTTTTCTATATATTGGTTTCCTAATTTCTAAATAGTGTTCTTTCCAAACTACAAGAGTTTTTCCAATATTTCATTTCTTTGCGGGTAGCCCTCTGAACACCAAACCTCTTCTTATGTAAGCTAAAATTTCCATTCACGTTTTTACATCTGTTTTCCCTTCTACTCAGTTTTGCTCATACTTTTTGTCCTCTTCAGGAACTTTCTGTTTCTTACTTACCCCCATGTGTTAAGTCTTTCTGTCTGAGCCGTCCCCTTCTGGACCACGCGGAATGAAATGAGCTGCCAGTCTCCAAAGAACAGTGAGCATCCAAACTGGCAATGCATTTATGGGGCATTATGGCCAACATGTCTTTATTCTCATAAGCTGGGCCAGGATAGAGTCACGTCATGCAAGCTGAAGTCTGTCTCATCTCCTGGGACTCTGGCCAACCGGACCAAGGAAAGGATTACTGCAGTCCTGCCTGACTGGGCAGCCTGCTCCATCGACTCCAGTGATTCCTCTCCACCAGCTCCTCTCTAGTCATTCCCCTAAGGAATAATGACTCAGATTTCAGCAGGAGCTCTGCCTCCCGCTGCCTCCATTCACAGCCCTGGTGTGTGGTGTGCACCCTCCTTCATCAGCAACTCGCGGCCCTGACAGGACCGTGGGACACCATCTCCAAGCACTCAAGAGGTGATGCTTCACCCTTGGCTATGCAGGACCTCTCTGAGGCTGTGGTCCCTTGTGGAAACACCAGGTTTCTCTCTCCGCTTCTAAAAGGTAGCTGATGGGTAGCAGATCAGAAGTAGCCTTGTGGATGTGGTGTGGGTCTCCATATCCGAACACATATGAAAAAAAAACACAGGAAATAACCACTCAGTCTACGGAAAACAGACGCGGTGACTGCATATTGCTGCCATGGCACAGTGCCACAGCAGGGTGGCAGAAATGCTGGCGCTGGAGACCTGGGAGGCAGAACTCAGCAGCAAACCTCCTGCCAGGTTTCTGCCACTGGAAAGGCTTGCTGGTGTCCATGGGGAATCCTCACACACAAGCAATTTTTTCATATTACTTTAAAAAATCCACAATCATAAGAGAGTGTCAGAAGCAGTAATGTATAAATTCCAGGTAGATATAAAACCTCCTGCAAAAGGTGAAGAATTACTGCCTGCGTTGTTGCATTTTTCCTGGGATGTCATGGTAAGTAACTGAAGATGGCATGCACATCCCTCACTTCATAACCAGGCAGTGCTCACTTGTGCCGAGCGAGGCACGCTGCCCGGGGCGCTGGGCAAGCGCGTGGCACCATGTTTGCAAAACACCGCGCTCCATCTGGACCCACTCAGGAGGAGGGACTGAGAGTTCTTCCTGCCCTCAAGATGTCCACACCCCGCTTGCTTGTCCCTGCTGGACCGATATATTAGCCCAAGGTTCACTTTCCATGTGTCCCCTACAGGAATCACGGATGAGCTGCCCAGTGCCAAGCAGTCAGACCGTCTGAAATAAGCTGGACTGCCACAGTGTCCTTTACAGCGCTGGGGGCTGTGACTGCACCTAATTGCACCTGAGGGCCATGAGGTTTCTATGTGTAATAACAGTAAAACAAACACCAGCTCTGAATAACATGGGTTAGCACTCCTCGCCTGAGACATCCTGGAGAGGAGAGGTCCCCAAGGAAGGTGCAGAGGTCCACAAAAGCCCACACTTGCTCCCAGTGGCCTGGTATCTCCACAGTCCCTTTCCTTTAGGTCTGACTCCTCCTCCTGCACAGACCTTGGGGCAGCTCATGTATCCTTCATATTTTGGCCTGCAGTAGAACATGCAGTGATGCACACACCACCACACTGTGCTGCCCACACCTGCCCTTGGGTCAGGCCCACACAGATCCCACCTGGAGGAGGGCGCCAGGACTGCTGCTCCAGAGATGCCAGCAATGCTTCTTTCCAGAGATGTCTAAGGATGGCAGAACCTCGAGACGCTCAGCTCCCCGGGTCTCTCCTCCAGGTTCAATATCCTTGCATGGTGGAGGGATCCATCCTTCATGGAGCAGCAGAGATCCTCTCCACCAGTGCAAGGGACTGGGCAGCAGCACTGGCATGAAGAGCACTCTTGGTCTCAGCTGCTCAGCACTTTGCAGGAGGCATCAGGCCAGCTCAGATTTCAGGGTGACATTTTTTTTATCATTAGCTGAGATCTTGGCTGCACTTTAATTGTTAATGAGAGCTCAATAGCTCAATAGCTGTAAATGGAGGGAACTCGTGCCAAATGTCTCACAGCCCCCAGCTCGTGTCCAGCCATCCCTGCAGGAAACGTGGGACACAGGAACGCTTCAGACTCCTCTGCTGCCGGGAAGTAAAGGGGTAGGGACTGGTGCTTGGAGGCAAAGCTGTGCCAGGCAGCCAGCAAGCAGAGTGCCTGCCCCAGGAGGCAAAGCAGGATGGAGGCTGTGTGAGATCCCCTGCCCTGGGAGTACAGAAGGCACAAGAAGTGCAGCCTCTTTCTCAGGGGACAGAGGGAAGGTGGCATGGACCTGCCCCAGCTGGACCTTTGCAGTTGCCGCTGGTGTGGTCTGAGCCTTGGGGTGTCAGGTAGGAGCCATGGCTCAGTGATGATGGCTGCTGATGGGGAAGGTGCAGAGCAACCTTCAGACCTGCTGGGTCTGACCTAGACTTTCTCTTAGACCCATGGACTTCTGACCTCATGTTTGGGAAGAAGAGACAGGGTAAGATCTGAAATGCAGAGGCGTGGATCAGCACATCACACCTCGTCCCCGCTGCAGGTCAAACCAGTCTGATCACCAGTCCTCACCAGGGTCCTCTGAAGAGGCCAGAGCAGCCAAGTTATGTTCCAGAGCAGAGAATGGAGCAGTGTCAGAACAGCAGAGAATCTGTCCATGCCTGACCCAGGTGTGGTCTCAGCATCAGTCCTCCACCACCGTTACCTTGGGTTTCTGCTGTGTGCCTGACTCCTCCATGAAAGGCTAATAAAAGTGGCAAATATTCAAAACTCAGAAATAAAGAACTCACTCTTGCTTTCCCACAGAGGAAGTCTGACAGACAGACAAGGGGGCTTTGACCAGAGGTTTGGGTATGTTTTAAGTCCACATGTTCCCTACCAACATGCAGAACCTGAGCCTGCTACATAGCGCAGCCAAAAAGTGACAGTAAAGGAAGGGAGAACAAAGCATCATTCTACAAATCTGTACATCCACGGAGTGTTCTGAATGCTGTGCGTGTCTCTGGTCAGATCATCTCCAAAGTAGAAATAGTAAAGGTGGAGAAAAAGGCACCAGTGCAGACTGCAAAATGGAGCAGACTCTGCTTGGAGCAGGTTAAACAGAGCAGGACCTGTCAGCTGGGAAAGGGTGGCTGAGGCAGATGTGATACCAGTCTGTAAAACTGGGAATGACAAGGAGGAGGGGCTGTCATGGAGTGACAAGACAGCAGACTTCAAAAAAAAAAAGATTTTGGTACAACGCACCGTTAACCGGTGGGACTCGGCATCACAGGACTCCAGGGAAGCTACAGAGACTTTAAAAAGAGATTAGGCAAATACAGAGGGCAGGAATATTGATTGCCGTTGAAACTATAGTGCAATACTATATGCAGAGAGGCATGGCTGTTTGTGAGCACAGCTCTGAGACAGCTGGGACCTCTGCACCGAGATCCCTCGCTGGGACGCTCCTTTTCCCTTGCACTTTTGAAGGAGTCTCAGTGAGCCCCAAGGGTGCGGGAGCGTGGTGCCAGGTTGCTCAAACCCCGTTTTGCCCGTGCTGTGGCCCCAGTGATGGGTCGGTGCTGACGGTCGGCGCTGCCAGGCTCTCAGGGAGGCTGGCAAATTTGCCCGTACTTCCCACCAACATGAAATTCTCCTCTGAAAAATAGTGTCTGCAAGAGGCAGACCTGCCTGGGCTGAGATAAGGCCCACATGGTCTATAAACCGGGCGCTCTGCACACACTAATAGCTCTGCCGGGAGATTTACAGGCAGCTGAATCCCATTGCAGCCTCCCACCCCGACAGCGCCTGCGGTCTGACCAGGAGATGCTGGGTTACCTGTTGGACCTCTCACAGACCATACCATGCCGCTCCGCGTGGGATGGGTACCTCTGGGTTGGGGCTGGTGGATACGGTCTGTGCATGTGTGCAGGTATGCGCATGGCAATAGTTCCACGTATGAATAGAGGCAGTATGTGTGTACGTGTAAATCTGTCAGTCTCTGTGTGTGTGTTTGCACAAGCCGGCTCTGTGCCAAGCAGGTAGCAAACTGAACATTATAAATCCTAGAAGGAGTTCACACAATTAATATTTTTCATGAGATGTAATTTATAGACCTCTCCCTTGATGTTTTAGGAGGGTGTAAATATAGGAAAGCAGCCCATAACTTAGAGGCAGGAATGTGCTAATTAAGTGTGCAAAAGGAATGCTAATTAGGAGGCGGTGAGCGGGAAGGGCACAGACATGGTGTAATCCCAGGAAGCCTCCCTGAGTCCCTCCCTCCTGCCCGGAGTTGCGGGCAGCTGCTCCGGGGAGGGGGGCTCCACGGCCAGTTCACCAAGGGGCTGCTCCAGTCCCACTCAGGACCATCCAGAAGATGATGGGATGCAAGGCACAGCCACAGAGACTGGCAGTCTGGTCAGGCAGGTTAGCATGGAGGACACTTCTCTCTATGATTAATAACAGCCCCCGGGATACCACAGCCAGAGCCCGGAGACCACCTCATCAGGGAAGTTCAAAGCCAAATCCATCACTGCCCTTTCCTCAGCAGCTCCATTTCCAAAGCACCCCACCTACGTCCAAGTTTTGGAGAGCCCAAAACTTTGGAGAAATGGGCCACGGAAGATCTGAGCTACGTGCAGCATTTTGAAAGGGCTCTGGTTTGCTGGAGTTGTGTTTATCCGTAGCTGTTCTGAGAAATAAGTGGTTCTGCCAAAGCCTCGTAAGGATGTCCCAGCTCTCTCCTGACCAGCTCTAGCTGGAACTCAGCAGGTATCTATGGGAGCCTTGAATGAGAGGACATTTCTAGCTGAAATACTGAGGAATCCCCACTGTAAAAAGAGAGCAGGACTATTTTCCAGATGTTGCAAGACACCTGCCCCTGAGTTCATGATAAACCCTGATGATGAACCCAGCTGGTTCATGGTAAACACTGAAGATTTCAGGACCCCCTGCAACCCGGGTGCCACCCCACCTCCCAGACCCCTCTCCAACCACAGCAGGTTCCTCGCTAACCAAAGTCACAGCAGCAGGTGATGCGACACCCAGCCCCACTCCAGGGCAAAGACTGCAGCCCTCCCGCTCCTCCCCAAAGCAAGGGACACCTCTATCCTGCCGTGGCGCCTTGCATAGGCGAGAAACTCCATTTGGGGAAATGGAACAGGGAACGCTGTGGTACATCCTCCACCTTTGCGGTCCCCTTACAGCCCTGGAAGGGCAAACCTGGAAGATGGGTCCCTCCCTTAGGGTCATGGGGATTGCACCACGGTGGGTAAGTCGCAAGCCCCATGAGCAGCACCGGCTGCATACCTGCCGGCTGCCGTGGGATGCGGAAGAGCTGGTGCAGCTTGTCATGGTAGGAAGCACAAGGGGGTGGGTGGAGGGACTCCCCAGGTGCTGCGCTCACAGCTGGCCTCGAAGCGATGTCACTTGGGGCAGGACATCGCTGAGCTTTGTCCCAGGGGAACGGCTGTCTGAGGGACAGGGCTGACAAAATGAGAATGGATAATACCAGCCACGACCCAAAGCATCTTCCCATCCTGGCCCCTCCCACTCTGAGTTTTCTCAGGTCAGCTAGGGTTTATTCCTTCATTCTGGACAAATGGCCCCGGGGGCTTTTCCTTCATTATGTGCTGGGAGTTTGCCCCGGTGGAAGGCAATTAGCACTGGTGGCTGCTCTTCTCCACAGCAGCACGAGGAGGAGACGACATCCACCCCACCAGAGAGAAGAGACGCGAGGCCAGAGCCGCCACCGCAGCCGTCCCCAGGCTGGTCCTGGCTTATTAAAAGATAGAAGCGCAGCCCTGCCTGAGCGCCTGGCCGCCTGCTGAGAGCACCAGGCTCCTCGTCCTCTGACTAATTGCCAAATGAAGCTGGCGATGGCGAGGCGTCCACACGCTGAGCTGCGAGGGCTGATTGCAGCCTGGTTCTGTTAACACAAAGGGAATAAATGACAGAGGGAGCTGCAATTTCCCAGGATTTCAGAAGTGCTATTTTTCCTTCTATTACAATGTGTGAACAATGGTCAAGTGTCTCACTTCTCCATCCACAGGCCTCCCAAACGAAAGGGATTACAAGTGTATCATTAATATCACAGCGACCTGGCAGCAAGTCGACAGATTTAATTTGGTGACAAGATGAGTGGCACCAGAATTCTCCCATCTCCCCGGAAAATGAAAAATAGGTTCTGCCTGCTACTAGTAAATATTGCTGGTAAGTGAATAAAAATTCAAAAGGGAAAAAGCAATTTTCCTTCTGCTCATATTGTGCTTAGTTCTCAATACACTTCATGCAAGAGGCTCCCCTGGCTGATGGATTCCTCCTAGATTATATCATGCCTTTAAATTTATATGCCCCAGCTCTTTAAAAGACTGTTTGCCAAGGCCTTTGCATTCCATGTTAGTCTGGTAACTGCTGACATTTGAAAGATGCCATCGAAGACAAATCCAAAATGTTTTTTTAAGTAAGAGAAGGAGACAGACCTAGCAGGTAGAAGGAGATTAAAGATTTAGTCAACAGCTGAAATCAAAGTTTTCATGAAGTGGTAATGTCAGAAAAAGTTTACAAGGCCTAATAGAGGGCTCGTGTGTCATGAAAACCCAAATTAAGTTTGGTTTTTTTTCCTCCGAGAACTTCACATGAATTTTTCAGGGCTCTGTCTTCTCCAAAACAGCAGAACAGCAATCCAACACGGAGCCCAGTGACATCTGGCAAAGGCAGCGGCTCTGCCGGCACCTGTCATAGCATCCAGGAGGAAACCTGCTTTGAGCTCAAATCCACACCCCTCCAACGAACACAGGGAAAGTCCCATATGTGGACACTGAATTTGTATTATCTGCTTAGAAAGACTGTTATCTACCATCAAACACCAGAAAAGCACAGCAAATTGTCAGCGCTCCTCGTACTTTGAGTCAATGTCTTTGTAGCCCAAGGAGTCACTGCAGTCCCACAAACCATCTTTTGCTGTAGTCATCTCTGCTGTGGGGCTCCAGTGCTAAAATCAGGTCGTGCTTTGCCCTGGGAGCTTTTATGTTAAAGGATGGAGACAACAAAGCAGGACTTGACACTACCTGTCACCACCTCTGCTGAGTCTGTAGGGCTGACCAGGCAGCACAGTGACAGCATCCTGGTCCTGCCACTGAGGGATGGTGGATGTCCCCTGGCACAGCTCGTAGGGCTCTGCAAACAGGGCAACAACGTGAAACTCAACACATGGGAGAACTGCTGACTAAATGCATGTGCTGGTCTTGGTGGGCCAAGGGAATGGGCTGGCAGTGAAAGGAAGGGGTGGTCATCCATCCTCAGGTCTGCCAGGGGAAGCTGGGCTGAGCCTGCCCTCATGGGAGGTGATGTGGACAGCTGAAATACTAGCACGATGGTGTCTCCTTGGGCATGCAGCTTGGAGGACAGATGTGGCCCTGAGTCTGCGGTGCCTGTTCCCAATAGTGGGAGATGTCCAGTCTAGGCTGCCCCTCCAATACCTGCCTGCTGTGGGTCAGCCCCATCACCAGCACCAAGGGAGAGCTCTGCCTCACCCCCTCCACAAAGCATCTCCACCCACGCATCCCCATTCCTTGTAGACACCAGCATTTCACCCAGCCCCTTAGTCCGCAGACCATGGCCTTCACCCACCCAACACAACTATGGTCACGAGACACCCAAACTTTGGCTCATTCCCCACCTCTCCTCTGTGGCAAAGCTCCGCATTCCCAACACATCATACTATTCCTGGTTACCTCCCCCTCCCACCCCATCCAGCTTGCTGGCCCCACAGCAAGAGTCAGTTGAAGGATGAGAGTCAATGATCAGCACCAGGTTGTGCAGTGTCATGGCGCTGCTATACAAACATCCCCCTGCACTGGAGAGCAGCAGAGAACAGGAATTGAGTTCCGTGTCTTCACCTAGCGTTTGTTTAATAGAAAGACATTAAAATCAAATCAGGAGCTTTTCACACTTGTGAGCTCTACGCTGAAAATTGCCACCAGAAGGTGTGCTTCTAGCCCTTAACTAAAAACGTCATTAGCAGCAGTGCTTATTTACTGTTGCTCTCCTGCCTTGGCCTGGGTTTTCCAGTGGCAAATGTGAAAGGTTTTTCTACCTAATACAAATGAACCTACTCCAAAAACTACAATTTAAGCAGCAATTCCAAATCTGAGTAATGCCTGCTGACCTGGATCCCCAAAACAATTTGACAAGTTTTAGTCAAACTTTGCAAGAAACATCTAATTAGCTTCCAGAGTGAGCTCAGCAGTCTTTAGAGCAATGCAACTGGGTGAAAAGTAAAAATAAGACCTCCACAGAAACTTCTTTTAACCCTTACAGTGAAGGGATGTGACACTGGTGTTGCAGCATGTTCTGCTGCATGGGGTCTGTGGAGGCAGGACGGTGGATGTCATGGTAAAAACATGGTGTCAGATGATATCCTAAACACAAGGTTACCTGAGCCCATCACTGGGTCTGTCTCCCCAACCAAGAGGGTCTGATCCATGCAAAGCCAGGTCCCACTTGTACCCCTGGCATGAGTCTTACACACCCCACTGTACATCACCTTCTCCAGAGGGGAACATCTGCCCTTCATGCATGGTGGTACCTCGGATGTGTGCTAAGCCCCTCCCTCTCTCCCAAATTCAGTCACAGGTCTCCTTCCACCTTCCTGCAACTATCCCTGCCAGATAATGAATTCACGCTTAGAGCAGTTATCGCCATCCTGGGTCTTTATTTAAAAGCAAAAGACCAAGAGAACAGCTCATTGCCAACGTGGAGAGATTAGTGCTGCCATGCTCTAAGCAAAGGCATTAGGCTCCTACATAACAGGTGTTGTGAATTGTTTTTAATTTCTGTATTCATTTATTGTCATTTATTTCAGAAGGGAAATAATTGTGTTACTTGGCTAGAGAGTCACAGGACGGCAAACCCATGTCTGCCATGACCATGAGACAGCCATGACACTGACGAGCAGTGCCTGATCCTAACTGCTTTTAACAAAGCTATTACTTTTAAAACTCAGCCAGCCTATTCATGTAATTCCCTATTATGCTCAAAGAGCTGACACTGTAAACACTTCCAGGCTTGGATGATGTCCATTGAGGGCTACCGCTTATTCAGCACTTGTCTTCCACAATTATCAAGTGGACAGGAAAATTTTGGTGTGGCCTTTGCGGTGAGCAGCTTGCCCTCCCCACCTTCCTTAGACCCCTGGCATCAGGACTTCCACACCCAGGGATGTCCAGAGCAGTGATTCACTGCACGCTGTGGAAGTTTGTTCATTACCTGTCTTCCAGCCCCTTGAATCGCTCGTTCCCAGATGATCATTTTCCTGCTTTCAGTCTGTGGTCTTTAACCCAGTGGCAATGTTCATTGTAGACACGGAGATCCAGCCAAGGGGCTCCAGTGGCCTTTGACCAAGCACCTTTTCTAGTCTGGGCCCTCCACAGACTCAGTCTGCAGAACAAACCCCCATCTTTGCTCTCCGCACAAACATCCCCACCACTGGGGAGGCAGAGCAAGGGCGAGCCAGCGCCGCTCCACCAGCAGCTCCCTGCCAGCAGCCAGCACGCACAGTCTGGGGCCACTTCTGATGACAGCTCTTGGAGGAAGTTGGAGACAGGAGGAATCACCCTTGCTGAGATGCAAGCAATCAGTCTAGCCCCAGAGTCATTACCATGGCAGTCTTGAACAGCGCAGGGCGGCCCGTGAAGCCTAGATCAGCCATGTGGGAGAATAACTGCAAAAGAAAAGGATGGAGACCCTGGACTGCTTGCGCTTTAGCATCAGAGACCTGGATCTGCAGAAGAGATGGGCCTTTGCTACTTGGAAAAGATGCAGAATATCCCTAGGAGAGGGACAGAGGCAGAGCCCAAACTAGAAAACACATGGGACAGCCAAGTCGGGGTGACAGAGTGGCAGAAGTAGCCCCATGAGCTGTGCGCCCAAGCCAAGCCAGCTCCCACCTGCCCACAGCACTCTGCAGGATGGGTGCCCTTGGCCAAATACATGCCAAGCCCAGAGGACCCCTCATTCCAGCGATGGCAGAGCCAGAGCACACGGTGGAAACCAACCCCAGCCACATGAGGGTTAGAAATAGGAGGCTTCGATAGAGGACTTTAGGATTGCTGAGACTCCAGCCCCAGCTGCACGCTGGACCCACTGGCAATATGGAAGGGAGATGATGTGCTGGGATCATACACCATCAGATGGCCTCCTGCTGCTACCCACAGTCCCTGAACCTCTTCCACTGGCCCCATGAAGTGGACCACGTTGTCCTCACCACACTGAAGGCAGTACCATGCAGCTGAGTGTGGCCTAGGAGGTTCCAGCCAAACTTCTGGCAAGCAATTTCTGGTGCTGCCTAATCGTTTCTCTGCCAGTGACCCCAGCCTTCCTCCTCCTGGTTCCTTTTGGGCTGGTGAAATGGAGCTGCCCCACTGCCGTTTCTTTCTTTCTGCAGCTGGGTAATTGCCAGCGACACTTTTTAAATCACTTCGGGGAGGTTTGATGAAACAAACTAGATGGAAATCAAATTTCAAGTAACTGGTAGGAAATTGAAAAGAAAAATGTTTATGGAACAATTTTCTTCGCTTCCTCAAATGGTGGAAATTGTTACTGTCACTCATAAATTATTAATTTCAATTTGCCCTGTTCTCTTTTCAGGGTTGCAGGCTCTCGAGGAGCAGGGGCTCTCACTGGAGGTGTGCCCCAGAAGTGCTCCGGCTTGCTGGAGATGGGACAGCGATTTGCCCCAGCACCAGAAAGGGCTGCCTCAGCCTTTTGGAGGGGGTCAGTCCTTCCAGATCAGTCCCACGGGGGCTTTTATCTGGACACTCTGCTATAGTCAGTCCTGTGAAAAGCAAGCTGCATATATTGATGGGGAAAAACACACGTGGGGTGGGAACAGGTTGGTTGTGGGACCTGTAGTGATGGGAAATCGACCTCCAGAGTGGTTAACTTGGCTGGGAGATACCCAGCAGGAAAAGTAGGGAAAGTAGTTACCAGAGTGAAAGTGGCTCAAAGACTCCTGTAATTATCATGGTGGTAGAATTACTGGACTCGGAGCTAGAAGGGACCCTGGAGGAGCAGAGAGCACCACACTTCTCCCCAGTGCTGTGGCAGACAGAAGGACCCGCAATCAGAAGTGACTCACCTGGTGTTACAGAAGGAGAACATCCCCAGCAGGGAGGTGAATTGCAAGCAGAATTGAGTGGGAAGGGCAAAAAAATGACAGAAAAATGGGAGCGAAAACAGGGATTTTTTCTTAGAGGGCAAGAGCCATAATTCCATAACCAAGTAAGAGGACATGTTTGGCCGGATGCCCATCCTCTTCAGTGATGAAGTGGAGGCAGCTATTAGAAATAAAAAAAAAGCAATATATAACAAAATGGAGTGTAGGGGGGGAAATAGATAACCATTGATTTTGAATTAGAAGTTATGAAGTACAGAAAATTGATATGAGACGCTACACTCATCAGTTAAAAATGCATGACTTAGTGAATGAACGACAGTGAGAAGGCAATTGAAGTGCTGTGTGAACAAAAAAAAAAAAAAAAAAAGTAGTGCTGAGGTTTTCTTTACAGAGATGACCAAACTCTTGATAGGGCAGAAATGCAATAAATGTTTCTGGGCTGACTTTGTGTCTGTATCACAAGAGGATGCTGAAAAACTCACCAATGTTTTTAAGATCAAGGATGGTGTTAAGCGGCACAGAATAGGGATATGTGACGCAATGGGCAGGTCTGGAGAAGGTTGGTCAGGAGCATCCCCGGTAAATCCTGGACCACTGGGGAAGCTGCAGCAGACCATCCCAAAGGAGAACGCGCAGGCTGGGCGAGTCTGCCTCTGAGCATCAGACATGGGCAAAGCCAAGGGAAAGTGATACAGGAGTCAGTTGAAAGGAAGCTGGAGAATTAAGTCCAATCAATGTGGTTTTATGGAAAACAGGTCTTGTCAGCCTTCATTTCATTCACAGAGGAGATTACATGTGTGGTTGATAAAAGTAACTGAATAGATGTGATATACTTCAGCTTGGGGAATGCGCCTGACTTAGTGCTGCATGGCTGATTAAAAATGAGCACTCGACTGCGTCAGGAAGAAACACGTGAGACAGACTGAGACTCGGTTAAGAGCTCAGACAGCAGTCGCTGATGGGGATCTGTCATTAAATCTGTGTTTCTCATAATGTTTTGTAGCAGGAGGCTTAAAGTAGTCAATATTTTCATCAATGATTTGAACATACATATTAAAAACTCATTCACAAAAAATTCGTGGCTGACGCAAAGAGTGGAGAGATTGATAAATCACATCGAGCTCTCGGCAGGGACAGAGAGAGACTGGAAACTGGACCCTTTCCCTTAAGTGTTGTGTTACAGCCAAGTGCTTCGTCAAGGGGTCCAACAGGTCTGCACATGGGGCTCTGCGGACCACCTGCGGGTCATTGTGAGAGCGTGCAGGACCCTCTGTGCGGTTCTTGGGTGCACTAGGGGATGGCGAGCGCAGCACAGTGATTTCACCTCTGAGCACAGTACAGGCAGAACTGATGTGCGTGCTGCATCCAGCCTGCCCGTGCAGACTGGAGGCCAGTCAGTGGTGAGATGGATGGGGAAATGAGGGACTTGAAAGAGCTCAACACGTCTACCTTGACAAATAAGAAGTCTGCAGGCTGACTTAATCATCCCACATAAGCACCTTCCTGCGGAGAAAATACTTTGTGCTGGAAGGAGCTTTAACTAGCAGAGAAATGCCCTAGCGAGTGGGCAGGGGAGGCAGGTGCTCGGACCCCCACAGGGAGCGCTGCCTTCCTCAGGTCTCCACATCTCCTGGACTGAGATGCTGTCCCGAGGATGCTTGAAGTGAAGGCAAGCGACTTGTCCCCATACAAGGGCTGAGTGGCTGAAATGCGATCAGCTGTGACGTGCTGGAGACTGGAGACCAGGTAAGTGCCAGCATCCTTGCTTGAACTTTTGTGTCCCTGATTTCTTCTTCCCTGCTCGGAGCACCTTGTCTGCAAAGATCCTCGCCCAGCAAAGCTTCCCCACTCCTTGGGCAAACCCTGATATCCCTTAAAGAAAGGATCTTTCACCACAGGATACAGGCCGAAGGCTTGTTCATAATTACATTTTTCTCTGAGAAAACATGACATCTTGTGCAGTGACACCCACTCAGGCAAAGATACCAGCACGTAAATGTGCAGTCTCTGTTCGTTTGCTGAGGGCAGTGGCAGCTGAGGAAAGACCTGGTCTTGCTGCAGCAGAGCAGAGGGCTTGTCACCCCACACTCTCTCCCTACGGATGGGCTGCGCCCATACACAGAGCTTCTGCAGGTGTGAACATGCCTCCAGAGCCTGCTGCAGCCCAGCTGCCACCAGAAACCTTGATCAATCAATAAAATGCATTTGCCAGACTACAGCAAAACTTAATGTTTCCATCGCTGGATATGGCATCAGTAAGAAAATACCTCTGGGGCCAGGCAGCATCCCCAGGTGACAGATTGGGTCAGGGATCCATCAGGTCCAAAGCAATACCTGGAGAGAATGGTCTGGAGAGCTTGAGAGCAGCAGGACTTCTGGCACCAGCACAGCTCTCTGCAAGCCACTCAGCGTCCTGCAGGTCCATCGCATGAGACACCAGTTTGACTAGCAGGAGGGCAGGAGAAACAGCCTGAGACAGGTGAGGGGCAGCATGATATGTGCCTCTGGGAACAGCTCTTCTCACAGCTGGGGTGATGCTGGAGAAGACTCGAAGCAAAGCTTGAGCAAGGAGTAGGACTGACCTCAGGGGTCTCGTAATGGGACATCAGCCTGGGTGCCCCCGTACTTCGCACGCCTTACCCTGCCCTGGACTCCTGGGCACTCCTCTGCTCCCTTCTGGACCAGCCTGGACCTCCACGACAGCAAACAGACACCAGTAGGTGTCCCTGTCACCAGACAGACCACGGGAATACTCCGTCAGGCATTGCTGCGTCCCAGCTCCTGCTTGTGCTCCTGGCCAGGAGGGCATAGGGAGCTCCCCATCTCTTGTGATTGGCACTGCTGGGTCAGTCCCAGGCCGGGTCAAGACCAAAATGTATGAGGGCTGAGGAAATGAGCTTGCAGTTGAAAACAGCTCCAGATGGAGACGACAAACAGAATTTCCCTGACAACATGGAAAACAATCTCTCCATTGCAGACAGAGCGCACTGGTGGTCTCTGTTCAGAGGGAATCAAATGCACTCACCAAATATTTGCAGAAAGCACCACTATCAGAGCGCTCCCAGCAGCCTTATCTCCCAGAGCAAACAACGAGCATTCAGAAAAATTGCTCTGCTGCAGCCTCCTTCAGATAGCAGCCCAGTTTGCAATGAGTCCCCCTGCTCTTCATGGGCCCAGCTTTCCCAGCAAGGGTCCCCACCTCCCCATGGAGCAACATCTCCAGCAGCATCCACCCTGGAGGTCTGCCCAGGACCATCTCTAGGTTTTGCTTGACAGAGCTCACCTGCTCACCCACCTCATCTGCTGGGAAAAATCCCCTTCCACAGCCCTCGGATCCTCTGAATGTTGCAGTGAAACCCTGGGTGAGGTTGACCTGTAGAGGTAGACTCCGGGTGGACTTGGACAAGGCTACACAGGGGAAAAAAACAAAACGGCACAACACATTTAGGCACATTCAGTGCTTGTATTGTTTTTTGTGGCAGCACACTGATGACATGGAAGAGGCGTGTGGCCTTTAGACAACCATATTCAGAAGCAGACATCCCATGGCAAGGGCACCTGCCACAAAGGAAATTGTATGTGATGCCCCTCCACGGTCTGATAGCAAATGCGGATGGTTGAAAATTTCAGTTTGTGCTGATGTCGTGGTTTAAAACAGGCAAATAGAGCCTGTAGAAGAAAGCAGCAGAGCTGAACTCCTCCTGGAGAACATCAGGCTGAGACAGGAGCCTGGAGCCTGGAGCAGCTCAGCTGTGAAGAGAGGCCAAACAGGCCTGGGGTGCTTCTTTGAAGAATGGACAGGCAAGAGGGGCACGATGATATGATAAATGATCTAGAAAAGAGCAACTGGCAGCATCTGTTCTCCCTGCCTTATAATCCAAGGACACCCAGTGAAACTAGAAAACAGCAGCTCGCATGGGGAGCGGCAACACCATCTTGCAGGAGGCACCTGTGGGCCTCCCCAGTACCAGAAGACACTTTGGTCTTGAAATTTAGCTAGACTGAAGCAGGTCTCATGCATTTACGCAGATAACGAGATTATTCACGTGCTGCTGAGCACAGCAGAGATTCTGGCAGAGACTCATTGCCTGGTACCTTGGGAGGAAGCCAGTCTCCAGCTCTCAGAAGCCAGAATTACCCCCCACACACAACCCCTGGTGCTGCACCTCTTACTGCAGCGTCTGGCAGTGTCCCCACCAGCCCTGGAGCTGATGAGGCCTGGCAGATCCATGCTGTGACGTATGCGGTGACCTGCAGTCAGCACATGGACCACCTACATCCAGCATCTACAGCGTGGATGGGGCGAGAGAGGTCCTGCATGCCGTGGAGCACAATGAGCCTGCCTCTGGGACTGGGCTCACACTGGCTTTTGGGCCAAAGGCCCCATCCAGCTGGAGGGTTTGAGAGTAGAGCCTTGGAAGCGAGTGATGGGGCTTGCTCCTTTGGCAGTGAGGAAGCTGTGTGGCACCTGAGATGAGCTCCGTGGTAGATGGCTTCTGCTCACAGCAGAGCCCAGCAGCTCCTCCTAAGGTCCCTTCAGCCCTGCAGCAGGACCACATGCCTCCCACCTTCCTCACTGAGTGCCCTCATCACACATGAGCGTTTTCTGCCCTCTGATGGGAGATGTCCATCCCGACAGCAGGACTGCTCCTGCCCTGGGAAAGCCCATTTAATGGATGACTCCCTACCCTAACTCTCCTCACTGCTCCCTTAATCGCTTAGAAAATGCCACTGAGATGCAAAAGTGCTTCTCTAGATATCTAGATGCTTCTAGATATCAGAGCTCTGCAGAAAGCTGCCAACAAGTGCCCCTTATTAATTAATCACCTGTTAGGCTGTGTGTGGAGGACAGGCACTGTCAACCTGATCCCTCCCAAAGACGCAGCCTGGCATCGTGGGTGATGTGGGTGACGGTCCCCTGGTTCTGCTCATATCCCATCCACAGGCGCCGATCCTCCGGGGTTTGCTTCAGGCTGGCCAGGAGAAGCCGGAGGAGTGTGTAACTGTCAGCAGCATCTCCCAAGCGCTGTATCCCGAGCACCACAGTGATTGCTCCTGGACTGTGACAAACAAGTCAATAAACTCAAATTAAATTACAAAGCCGTAACAAACAGCAGGGTCAGTGGCTCCTCTCACAGGCACTGGGCAGGTTAATGGAGGTTCCCCTCCCCGAGCCCTGCAGTGAGGAGACCTGCCACCAACCAGAGTTACCTTTCTGAAAGAAAGGGGAGAGCCAAATCCAATGCACCACGGGCTGGAGCACGGGGCACCAAAATGCCCTTCAGGCTTCTGAGGAGCAGAAATAGCATTTGCAGGAGGGGGATGCCCAAAGCCTGGTCACACAGAGCAGGCTGGAGCTGGAGAACACCTACAGTCATCATAAACTCCCCCCTTCCCCCCGNGAAGTGGGGATGGAGAGTGGTCACCCTCCTTCTGCTCCATTCCCATCTCATCCACAGAGACCTGGGAGAGTCTTGGGTAAAAACCATCTTTTATGAGAAAATGGCACTTTACTGCTTCACTTGATCTGTCTTTGTCTTACCAATTTGTTTTTCTGGTCACTCCTGGACAAAAATGTTTGTTCCTGCTCCTGACCCATCTCATTTTTCCCTGCTAACATTAAGCCCTCCAGCAGCAGTGGCCAGGTGGCTGCTGGTGATGTCTAATTCCCTGAGTTGGCCTGTGCCCAAGGTTATATTTGTTGCTACTGACGTTCAGTTTGAGGAGTTCCTGAGTCCAGCGGGACTCCTGGGAAGCCACTGACCTGTGTCTGCACAGCCTCAGCTGCAAGGCAAGTTTCCTTGTTTGTCCTCCTGCGCTTTTCCCCTTTCTCGCTCCCTTCTTCTCCTTATCTGTCGTGTAGTTCTGGAGCTGCATTTAGGCAATTCAATTTCAGTAATCATCCTGGCCCAGCAGGTCACAGGTATACTACCGGAGCTAAACCCAGCACCACCAAAAGCTGTTGAGACCAAGGCACATTCATCTGCTGTGCAACCTGCTCTCTCGGGTGGTTACTCAGACTCTCTTGGACTGCTGGTAGGTATTATTTCCCAGTTTGGTACCATCTGATGCCCATGTCTACTTCTCCTCCCAGGTGTAACCCCGTGTACCTGCTGCATGGTAATTTCCAGGCTAATGCATGGGCACATACACAGGTACCTCACACCCTCCACCTAGCTTTGACTCAGGCATTTTGCTTGCCTCTCCCTGTTTCAAGAGCAAGGAGAGGAATTTGCTCCCAGGCTTGGGGCCAGTTTAGGCTACATCCTACTTGAGGCTGCGAAGTCCAAGCCGTGCCTGTGTCACACCTCTGCACCACAGACCTCAAGCACCCCCCACGGCACCGTGTGAATAATTCATCACATGCTCCAGTCCTCCTCTCTTTCTGTTCTCAAATTAGCCCTGAGCAGATTGTGGCTTTCTCGAATGAGTTCGTTACTTGGAGCTGTTCCTGTGAACAATTCTTAGGCTGTAGCTCCTTTGCAAGCGGTAAAGAGCTACGAGCAGGAATGCCGCTTTGCCGACCCCACCACGCTCGCTCCAGCTCCGCGGCCGCAGTGGAGGGGTATCATGCCTTCCCACTCAGAGGATGCTGTGCCAGGAGATGCTGCTCCTGCTCCTGCCCCTCAGGCTCAGAGCAGCGCTGGAGACTCGCAGAGATGAACATCACCCACGGGAACGCTGCTCTTTCAGTTGAAGGATCGCTGGCAGCGTAAATCCACTAACGAGCCTCCAAACACTGTGCCAGTTTCACAGACCTTCTCAGCCCACTCCAGTGCATCCTGCAGGATGTAGAGCGATGGAGAGGATGTCCAGATGTGCTGCTCAACGGCACCTTGCCTGGGAAGTGCCTACACCCAGCAGATGTCCATGAGACATCTCGGGCAGGCTCATCACTGGTGAAGTGGGGCTTCATTTGTTTCCTCCACGTGCACTGCGTAACAGCAGCTGCACCTTCTGCAAAAGTTTTGGGAAAAGGAATACCCACCTGCTCACCTGCATCACCCATGTCCTTTTGCAAGCAGACTTTGCTGCCCACACCTGAGCCCCATGCGACGGTGTCCTTCACGACTGCAGACGGGAGGTCAAGTTACTCTGGAGGGCTGTGGACGAGAGGCTCCCAGGCTGTGTGCAGACTGCTGCTGAGCACGATTTGTGGCTACATACCCTCTGCTCCACCAGTGGGTGATAAAATTAATCTTTTCTTAATAAAACATGTTTTCTTCATGACTCACTAAAGGAGCAAAACCCATCATCATAATAATGCGCTAACCTGTATATTTATTTCCAATATCTGACCTATCAGGCAACTGCTGAATTACTTCTCTAATTAGTTTTCCCATTCATGAAGGATATGACCTTCCTCTCCAGAGAGAAACATACAAATGAGAAACTATTTCTTGAAGGCAATACCATGAAAGCAGCAGTCATATCAAGGATAAACAGGGATACAGAGTTCTGCTATTATAGCAAAAATAAAAACATTTTCCTTCAAGACTTAACAAATTTTCTCCATTTCCAAAATGGCAAAAAAAAAAAAAAAAAGGAATATGAATATAGTCTGGTCTTACTCCCAGTCTGGGCTGCGTAAATCAGTGTGGTCAAAAGGGAGTATTTGACTCCAACTCCTTTCACAAATGTGGTTATTAACTCCAAAGAAATCCCCAAATCGAATGCCCCACTCATATCTTCCTGCTTGCAGAAGATGATCGGGCTTGGCCATGTGGCAGGGCCATGCCAGCACCAGCCATCATCCCCAGCCCAACAGCCATCCTCCTGCTGCTGCTCCTGACCATGCCATTTGCGTTGGTGGTTGTTGTGGCTGACCTTCAGGGACAATCAGAAAAAGCTCTCGAGGGCAAAGACTCACCCAGACTGCTTTTCCCTTCCTCGGCATTGAATGTCCTGCCTTCCAGGCCTGCTGAGCGTCCACGTCTCGTGTCACCAGGTCTTCCACTCTGCAGACAGGCTGAAGCATCTCTTGTGCATGTGGAAGACCTGGCTGAGACCATTCCCTGGGTGCTGCACCAGCAGAGGTACTGCGTGTGACAAGGAAGAACTTCCTCCACCCCTTCCCTCGAACCATCCTCATACGAGACATTGTTTTGTGCAGAGTAGCAAAGCACTGTGGTGGGAATAGCTGTGCACCTGGGAGGATGGAGACCAGGACACCACACCTGCGTCCTGTGAATGTTCAGGTATATTCTACCTTTTGGCTCAGCTTTATCAAGGTGTCTCTGAACATCCCATCCCAAGCTGTCCTGTAGCACAGAGCATTCTTGAAATGGGGACAGAGAAGCATTGCCCCTGCAGCCCCCAGCTGCTGCCTGGCACCTGCTCTCACCCAGCCCCAAGAGCCCATGATGTTTGTAGAGGTACAAAAAAGCCTCTGCTCTCACCAGAGCACATGGGGAGGGAGGACTGAGCTGGCACTAGGAGGGGGGCCAAGGTCTGCCGGGAGGGTGGCATGTCAACCTCTCTTCTCCACACTGAGGAAATAACCCCTTTGCTGAGAAAAGAGGAGAAAAACATTCTCCCACCAGGTTGTCCCCTCAGTCATCCCAGCAGGATGCCTGCACCACCCATGGCCATCAGCAGCAAAAGGCATATCGCTCCCAGCTTTGAGATTCAGACAGCACCGCTATGGGGGTGAATTTGTGTTTCCATGGGAGCTGGACACCACAGAAAAAACATCTCTGGAGACGAGGCAGGAACAGGCTCTACTCGGTTGTGCCTGAGAGCAGGCTCATTGCCAAGGTGGTGGTGTCATGGATGGTCTGTCCATTTTGCTTTGCATTGCTTCTGCCAGCCAGGGAATTTCCCAGAAAGTCGATAGTCCTGCTGGACCTCGCAGGGAACCAAAAAGCAACTTTTCCCTTATGCTTCTCAGGATGCAACGAGACACAGCTGGAACCAGCAGCCGAGGCACCACAGCAAGAGCACCCAGCCCCTCTCTGGACTGTCACCTGCATCAGAGATCCCCTGTCAGCTCACAGTCTGACACCTTCTGACAGTGCCAGCAGACAAATATCAGCCGTGTTTTTGCAGGGAACCGTGGCTTCAGCACAGCCCCAAAGCAAGTCAGTCTGAATGGGCTGAGGGTGCTCTAAGGACGTGGTCACCTGCCTTTGTCTCTCTTGTGTCTGCCCAGTCCTATCCCTTGTGGCATGTTTGCTTACAGTGTTTAGATTCACCTTTCCAAGGGCCTGCAGGGATGTGTAGAGACTCTCTGGTGGGAGGATGTTCTCCAGGGAAAGCCCTGCATTCAGCGTTGTTGAAGAAACTCATGCCTGCTCTCATGTCCTGCCCAGACACACGCCCAGGCACGCCTGCTTGTCTGATGTGTGCCGTGCCATGTCATGTCATGTCATGTGTTTCCCATGTCAGGAGCAAAGGCACTGAGAGATCTGTCTCTGGGACGATCTGCAGGTACCACAGGAGATGAGGACCCTCTCCTACCCGGTAGCCATCCTAGCAATGGTCCCAGGACCCCTCCCAGCTTCCCCAGGCTCCCTCACTCCCCTGGCATCCCAGTACCACCCAGCTCAGCACCTCTCCTCACCCCGCTGCCCAGTGTGCCCTGGCACTGAGACAGGTCCCTGCTGAAAGACCAGGATCCCACACCTGAGACCAAGACCCAGAGAGCTGCCATATCCCCGTTCCTCCTCCTGTCCAGCAGTCTGCACGCCTTCAGGGTCTGCCAGGAATAAGGGGCTGGTNCAGAGCAGAGGTGTAAAGGAATCTGGCCCAGCTCCGATCTGCACAGCTCACTGCACTCTCTGCTTTCACCAGCTCTGACATCACTCCTGGATAGCTTTTTATTAAGATGTAAATAAAACCATCCCTGCAGCCTGGAGATGCGGCTGTTTTGATACCACCTTTGAACCTTTCTTAGTGGCACGGCCTGGTAGCCCTTGTTTCTATTGGGAAGATATCGCATGGACTGGAACACGTTCCAAGCACTGTAATTGCCCAATAAAACCATGTTTCTTCACCATCCAGTTGAATTAGTGTCTGCAATATGTTTGAAAGCTTTATAGCCCAGTTAATTGTAAGGCAGTAACAGGAAGGGGCATTATGGCTTTAGAGAACACAAGTTGCATCTGTATTTAATGATATTAAACCATAAGAAGTCTCCATTCGAATAAAGCGATGACTGCTGTAGTGCCTATAAAAGCGACGATCTCCGTGTTCAGCAGGCTCAGACGCTGAGCCAGGGTGCAGCAGGAGCAGGGACGCTGGTGCCTGGGGCAAGGACATTGTGCAGCTCCTGTGGTCACTCCCTGGCGCGTGCAGCTTGAGACCACACATCCTTGCACCCCAAAGACCTACCGGGTGATGCTGCATCACATGTCTGCTCCAGCAGCCTGTTTCTCACACAGGGTGTTATCCCGCAGTCCTCCAGAGAAAGGTGTCCCACGTGCATTTGAAGGGAAGTACCACCACTCCCATCCTGGCCAGTGGGCAGCTCCTGCCTTCCCTGCAGGCTCTCACCATCACCCTGCCCATCCAGGCAACTGGGTCCTGGGACCTGCCCATCCAGGGGCATCTTCTCATGGCCTACTGTGGATGGAGAAGCTGCTCTGGGAGTGGGAACCAAGGCTTGAGTACTCGTGAGTGAGAACTATGCTCTTTACTTTTGTTAGAAGGACACAGATTTGGGTCTGGGGAAGGTCCAGGACAGCAGAGCACTGAGAACAGCCCATGGTGTTTCTCACGGGCTCAGCAAGGTCATTGCTCAGCACCTGCAGACAGTGCTTCTTATCTCCAGTCACATTTTGGCCAAAGCCAGAAGGATCTGTGGTAATCCCTGGGTGGGCTGGGGATGAAGAAGCTGAGGATCACAGCTGGGGATGAAGAAACATCTTCTGAAGCCAGCATCAGAGAACATGAGGGTATTGAGTGGCAGGGGCTGCACAGCATCTCTCATACCTCAAAAGCTGTTTGGAAAAAATTCTGTGCTGACAAGAAGAGATTTCAGCTGCATTGTGGATCCTCCCATGTCCTGGTGCCCCAGGGAGTTCAGTTCACTAGGCAGGACCACTGACCCAGTACGGCTCCTGAGGACAAGGACAGCCCTAGTCAGGGGCAGGTGGAGCAGAAGGACCCACCAGTAGCTGGCAACACTAGCTGTGGTTGATGGCAGACGAGCTGTGGTCACTTCATTGGGTCGTCACAGTCCATCCCACCCTTCTGTACATGCCTGGGGGTGGACACCCACCTGTCCAGCCACTGTGCACCTCAGCACTTGGGCACACAGAAGTACCACCAGGGTAGGAGGGCCTGGAAGGTCGCTAAGGACCGGTGGTGGCCATGAACAGAGAGCTACAGCCCCATGGCAAAGCACAGAAGGGGACACAGAGAAGGTCTTGGCCAGAGGCACTTCTTCCTTCCAAGCAAGCAGAGAGCAATCCTGCTCCTTTAGAGGCTCAACCATCCCCAGAGCAAGCATGAGGCCATGCACACTAGCAGGTTTCTGTGGTGGAACACCAGATCTGAGAGACCCACACCTGCTGGCGGTGGCTGTTTGTGACAAGCCTGGAATGAATCATGAGCTTTCCTCCAACAGGGCTTCAACGAGCAGAGGACCAAGAGCCAAGAGCCAAGGTTGGGACAAGAGCACTGACTGAACGGAAACCCATGAAAGCACCAACCTCTGCAGAGCCAAAGCGTCAGCCCCCTTGTTTGGGTGCAAAGGGTGAGTATTCAGCACCTGCATAAATGGGTGACACACAGGTGACAAGCCTGTGACTCCGTCAGCTGTTGTGTTTGCAAGGATGTCGACTGTTGAGATTAATTCAACGTGCAGGTAGGGAGGTGAGGTGCCAGTGAGTTCATTTGGAATTAGATATGCAATCAATGGAAAATTAATACAATTACGTTTCAAACTGTCATTTAATAAAACAAGTTTTTGCAAGTGGAATATTAAGTGGGCATAAACGCCGAGATGCTGCTCACATGCGCTGCTTTCAGCCAGGGAGGTGTTTGTGCCCGGGAACTGTGCACACCACCCCACACACACACACCGCTGTAATTCGTTAGACAGACGACTCTAATTATATATTTATAGTTTACAGAAGTTTCAGCTAATTACACGACGCCTCTCAGAAGCCTGCTGCAAGGCCTCGCTTGCTGTTAATGGGGCATTGGTTATTATTGAATTACCCGTAGCTGTGTTTCAGAGAGCATTTAGCGGATCTGCTGAGGAGCACAAGCCTCAAATCTCCTTGCCTGACACATTAACTGCATGCAGGGACGTTTCCAGTTATAGCGCAGCCAGAAAGTGGAATGGAAAAGACCCTGATTGCTGGTTTATGTCATGGACTGGGAGAGAAACTGCCCTGATTTTCCAAAGTGATGTGCACAGGCTGAGCCTGGAGCCCAGCCATGAGAGGACGGTGATGGGACACCACCAACTGTTCCCAAAACTGCTATGCGACCCATTCCCAGAGGGTTTCCTTGGGCCATGGGGTGAGCACTGGTATTTTGGGTGAGCGGGCACCATGAGGGATGTGCAGGAGGAGACTGGAGGTGCACGGGGGCATGCGGCTTCAAGGGGACAAGGACACGGGCGCAGGCAAGGGAAGGAGGGACGTGGAGGAATGGTCGTGGCCCCAGCAGTCCCCACACGCCCCAAACCCACTAGCTCAGACCATCTCTCAGCCTCTCTCTCCACCGACCTCGAAGCACTGACGCGGCGGGGCAGAGACCCAAGGCTCCCTGACAGCTCCCCTTTAGAAGATTGTCAGCAACACCAAATCTGACAGATCCTTAATTGAGCTGCTCATGCTGGTTTTTTTATTTCTGGTCTGACTCATCCTAGTGGCTGCGACGAGGACTTCTGCACTGCAGGCAGGTCACCTTGCAACCTGCCCCCTCACCTCCTACGGTAAGGCAGGTTTTCCAGCCACTCTGCCCTTCCTACAGCTCTTTTCCAATCGTCTTCCAGTTTGTCAGCACCCGTGCCAAAGCGGGGACGCCATCCTTGGCTGGAGGATCCAGTCACCAGCTTGCTAGAGCTGTGTACAGCCGCGCACAGTAATGGACTTTATGTGAAGTTGCATGGTGAGGAAGTGAGGTTAACGAACAGTAATTGCTTGCTTGGAAAAACGCAATACTGCATATCGCTTGCACAGCCTGCGCGTGGCCCTGAGCTGGCAGGAAGGCGCCTCGGAGTGTGCGAGTAGGAGAATAAACCCACGCGGGTCCTGGCGGAGGGGGATCGGCACCGTAATGCATTCAGCGTTTCTGAGATAAGTGATTCAGAGCCCTGTTTGGAGCCCGTCTGTGCATCACACACCCCCGGGCCCGGCGCATGCCGTGGGACCAAACGGCAGCGGGACCTGGGCCCTTGGCAGCTTCCAGAAGGGCAATAAAAATAGAAACTGAGACTCGAGGAAGCATCACCGTTGCTGTGGGTTTATTGTACAAATCCCAGAAAGAGTTGCAGATAGACGTGTTATTAGGTTAAATAAAAATAAAATGCATTCTAGAAAATGTTTTGAAATTTATCACATAATTAAGCTATTAATTTAATGGTCTTTATTATTTGTGTTGGAAATTCACATGGGTCCTCATCTCATTCCCTTTACTGAACAACGAGCCCATCATACACAGTCATTATGCATTTTCATAAACATTTGATGAACAATAACTGTGAGAAATTTAAAATATTGTTTTTGTCCTTCAACTGTAATGACCATATGGAGATGCGTTTTGCATTGGAGTCAGCAGTTGCGGTACATCCTTGTTAATAACAGTTCTTGCTATTTTTACTGTTTACAGCACAAATGCAGCCCTTTATCGGGGGGAAGAAGGATTTAATCTGCCAGGTCTTTGCAATGATTTGTAAGAGAGATGCTGTGCCCACATTCCTCTGTGATTCAGTACGAGCTATAATTACTCAGTATTCTGGACAGCTCTCTTACAAGATGTCAATTTATGTGTAATCGGAGCGAACGCAGCAGCTGGGGACGTCTCAGGCCTCTCCCCCTGCACACACACGCACGGTTTCCTTAGGTTTGCAAAGAAAATATTTCACACGGTGATGGAGCAAGGTCTCTCTCCAGAAGCAGGGCTGCTGGAGGGCCGGTGGCCAAGCGAGCACGTGGCCTCATTGGCGGCCAAGACATCCTTGACCCAAGTTGCCGGCTTGCCCGGGCACCTCGTTCTGCTTGCACTCACCAGGATGGGGATGGACCCATTCCCTCGGCCTCCCCACACTTCAGCTTCCCCATGTTTATTCTTGCTCCTTGGCTGACATGGAAAGGACCCTGGTACTGCACTGGTAAGGACGGGAGGCTTGGTCATGGTGGGTGACTGCCATCATGCAGCAAGGCTGATGCCCACATAGGGTGCCCTGGGACGGCTGTCAGCCACAGGGGAGGTGGCCAGCTCTGGTTCCTGCCGGCAGCAGGCTCGTCTCGGGGTCACACCAGGCTGAGCAGACCCACAGACAGCTACCAGACCCAGCACTGGGGGCTGGCTGGGGTCCCCCCCAGCTCCTCCGCTCCCCTGCTGCAGTTCAGCTCCCGCTGCCCCAGGAGGTCCCAGCTGTGGCCAAAGACCAGAGCAGGGATGCTGCTCTGCTGCTGTAGCACCTTCCTCTTGGGCTGGTTTTTACCGCAAGCCCGACGCTCAGAGACAGGAGCCTTCCCCAGCGGGTTCCTGTGGCAGCAGCGCCTGGACACACTGCCTGCAGAAGCACCTGTACAGTGACCTCTCAAAGAGACCCCTCAAACCATGGCCATCTCTCCAAGAGGCTTTTCCCCATGCCCCAGAGCATCCCCGACTCTGAGGCAGAGCAGCTTCCTCTAGGGGACAAGTGGTCCTGCACAGGGGACCAGGCAGGACCCAATTCCTCCATGCCCTTCCCAGTCCGAGGAGGGATGGAGTTTGCACTAGAGCTGCTCCACAAAGCAGGGGAAGCAGGAGGGTAACCAAAATCCACAGCAAAATGTGCCGCTACCTGTCCCCCCTCCCAACAAAATGCCCAGCTCTGCTGTGCAAAGAAGGCTCAGGAGCAGAAAATCCCCCGGCAGGAGTGCCAGGCTGCAGCAGGAGCGGGCAGGAGAGCCTGCAAAATACAGAGATGAATGTCCCAGGGCTTGGATGCATCTGGTTCACCGTGCGAAGCATTAATAAAGTTTCTCCCAGGGCAGGACACAGATTCAGACACAACACTTCCCCTTCAGCACTGAGTCCCAGGCCAGTGTCGGCTCCACACAGATTTATGGCTCCCCGCACTCGTAAATGTCAGCACCGCAGGTGATGGATGCGGGAGCTGGGAAGCGCTCCCCCCCCACCTTCGGGAGATTTCTTTATTTTTTTCTGATCTTTTACAACAGCCATAAACCAGCTGCTGATTAGTGACGGGTCTTAAAACTTTAGGCAAAAGCTGTTGAAATCAGCTTTAAGTGCTAAGCTTCTCCGAAAGCAGAGCAGCTTAGCGTTTCCCTTTTGAGGTCCCATCTGTGACGTGTGGCCCGGCCGTTGCAACAGCAGGTCTGGGCAGCCCTCACAGCCCCCCTGGTGAGGGACCGACCCTGCCCTGTGCTGCTCTCCCTAGTGGCACAAGCAGTAGATGTCCCCAAAGAGGGCCATGCCTGTGGCCCCGCGTCCCACACTGCCCAGACCGTGCCAGGCAAAGGGAAGAGCCCAAGCTCCTCTCAGACCTGGGGAGAGATGTGAGGGGCACGACAGCGTGCAATGGTGGGCATCACCACCTCTCCCAGCAGGGCAGAGGGCCACCCCATCACTGTGGGCTGGAGTGACCCCCATGGGGACCGGCCATTGTTCCCCAGCCCCAATCCAGTGGTCCCAAATGATGGGCAACATCAACAAGGATGTGGGGTGAGAAAGGCGGTGTTGGAAAGACCTTCCCATCAGGACAGTCCTCATTGCCCCAAGGATGTGGCAGGACCGGTGGTGGCCGTTGTTTCTCACGAGTGGGCTACTCCCGTCACATTTCCTCACGAGTTCATTGAGTATCGTTCATTGCAGAGGCCACAACTTTGTTTTCTGTTGATGCAGAACATGGCTTCACATTTTGGGATAGGAAATTGTCTTCTGTTGCCTCTGACTCCTCACCATTCCTGGTTTCTTCTATCTCCCAGCCCCTGGGCGAGTCCTTGTCCTTGTCCTCCGTCCCAGCCCCCATTCACCAGTGTTGACCTTTTCCTGGCTGCTAGCACGGGGCTGCACCCACTGCCTCGGCCAGGCTACCCCAGCACCTTCAGACCTGTCTTGGTTTGGGCAACTCTGCCTCTTTGGCTCAGAGGGTTTTGCAGAATTTATTGTCCCTTTTCCCACATTACGTTTTTAATGGGTGGATGGATGAATGGATGGAAGGACGGATGGAGGGATGGATGGACCAGCTTCAGCTGTTCTTCTCTGGCTAGAGAGCAAGCATGGCATTTGGGGCACATTGACACCCAGTCTTCAACCCACCTCTCTTGCATTCCCACTTCCCCTTCCCATTACACTCCAGGGCTGAGCAGACCCCGGGATAGGCTCCCGTGCTCAGACCTGGCAGGTCCCCATTGCTCTTGCCGGCAAGGAGGAGGCTCCATTCCTGCAGGATTGCTGCGTGGACCATCTGTCCCGCACTGGGGCTGGGCACGTTCCCTCCCTGTCTGCTGCTTCTCTCAGGAACAGAAGTTAGTGAAGATTTATCATAGCACTAAACCTCAAATTGAGCACATTTGAAAGAAGAACAATTTATTCATCAAAAATATAGCTTCATTTTATCTGCAATTATTCTCAAGTTAAGGCCTCATTCAGCAAGCAGTTGGCTGAATAAACAGCAACTTTTTATGTCTAAACCATCTCATTTTGACATTCCATCACAAAAACAAATGCAGGAAGACGTAGCCTACCCAGACAACATTTGGAAAGTTCCCCGGCCATTTTTTCTTTTCCAAAGTGCTGGGACTGGGGAGGCAGCGTGGGAGCAGCTCTTCCAGTGTTGCTTCTGACCAATACGGAAGGACCGGTTGGGCATCATGTGGGGGACAGCAATCACAAACAGCGGGGTTCATTGGTTTTGACATTAAAAGAAAGGAAGCATTCAAAAAAAGACAGTTGGCTGCACAAACACAAACTTAAGGAAGTCATGGGGATGCTTTACCACCAGCGAGAGTCCCCTGGGAGGGCATCCTACGGAAAAATAGAAATACAGGACTGTGGGAAGTTACTAAAAGAGAGTATATTAGGTGCAGAACAGCTAAACATCCTGATGCAGAGGAACCACAGGACAACAGTAAAAGACCAATATTGCTGCATCAGGAGCACTTTAGTGTCCTGAAAATCAAAAAGGAATCCTATAAAAATGGGAATGAGGGTATAAGGATGAGAGTAAAGGGAAAGCTCAAGCGCACGGTGGTAGAACGAGAAAGGCTAAGGAGCCAAGTGAGTTACAGACAGCGAGGAGCATAAAAGCAGCAAAAGAAGTTCCAGAAATACACTGAAATTGTAACGGAGAGAAAAGAGCCAGCGTTCGTGTCTTGTGATGGAGAAGTAGCAAAGAGATTATACAGGGAAGTAAACAGTGCCTTCCTCACCATGGTTTTCACAGTATAAGGCTGTACCCAGTATCTATGGCAATTATCATCAGCAAGGGGATAGGAGCTGAGGTCGACGTCAGGAAGGAAGCCGTTACAGGGTGCTGAGATAAACTCAATGTATGTGAGTAGTCAGGAGTCAAGAAAATGTACCCTGGAAGTTTTAAGCAATCTCTGACTGATTAGCAGCAGTTTGTGACAAATTTTAAAAGCTCGAGAGATCTCAGAGAAACACAGAAGTCTATCTGTAAAAAAAGAGGAGATGAGGAAGTTGGGGAGTTACAGATCAGCCAGCCTGGCTTCAGTTCCTCGAAAAAATTTGGAACAAATTATTGAACTACCCATTTATAAACACCTAGAGAACAATAATGTGATAAAAACGAAGAATAAAAACCAGCCAACACAGCTTTATTGAGAATGAATCGTGTCAGGGCGATCTAATTTCCCTCTTTGCCAGAGTAATTGGTCTAGGGGAGGAAGAGGCAGCAGTGGATGTGATACATCTTAGGCGAAGCCTCTGGTGCTGTCCTGCCATGGCATTCTCGTAAACAAGGCAGGGAAATACAATCTGAGTGAAAACCTGGGAGATGGGTAAAACTGAGAGCAGACTGGTGCTCAAAGCCAAGCCGGCCGCGCTTGGCTGGCAGGCTGCGAGGGGGCTGCAGGGCTCCCTGCCGCAGCGGGTCGGTGCCTTTTCTCTCCTGCAGCCTGGCTCGTCGGCACGTCAAAACACAGGGGTGACACTTGGGTGGATCTCCAAAGCCACTGGGGATCCCCAATCCCCCGGCAGACACTCAGCGGTGCACAGTTTCCCTTGAGAAGGAGGACAGGACGGCGTGGGCAGCAGCAGTGCAATGATGGCAGATCCCGCTGGGAGGTGGCTGATGGAGCTGCCCACAAGCACAGTGGTGGGACACCTACTGGTGGTGAGACTGGGGGGGGGATCGAGCACTGGATCTTCAGAGAGATGCAGCAAGTGGGAACGTGCGGTGGACAGTCCCGGGATGGCTGTGACCAGCCCTGCTGTCCCCGGCTCAGCCCTGCACATCTCTTATGCCTCCCAGCACCAAATCCCATCGGGAGGGCTGACAGCCTTCTCTAGCCCGTTCAAAACATCCACAAACTAAAGCAATTCCTCTTAAATGGACATTTCAGGTGATGGGAAGTGCATGGCTTTGAGTAAAGCCCGGTTAAATATATTTACATGTTCAGATTAAAAGAATCTGTTATTATTTTTTTAATTATGGTTCGTGCACTAAATTAAACATTCCATTCTTCCTCCAGCCCCACTCTTGAGCCTCCTAGCTTTTAAGCGATGATCAGCGCCCGCTTCAGCTCCATCTGCCAGCTCAGCCCCGGGGCAGAGCCATGGTCTCAGTGGCAGCCTTGGTGCTACAAGCCCCAGGTGACACCCCCGCTGCAAAGAGGGGTGATGCTGCGTGGTGGAGCTCTCCTTTTAAACCAGTCCAGCACAAAACAACAGGAACCGTCCGCCGCCCCAGAGAGAAGCCTCCTGTCTGATGGATCCAGCCCCAGCCTCCTCATCTGATGGGTCCAGCCTCACCTCCTCATCTGGGCAGATGGTTTCCAGAAGGGTGCCCCCAAAACGTTCCTTTCTGGGCAGCCCCACCAACAACAGTGTTTGAATCCACCCTGCGACCTTTGCTTCCCTCCACCAGTGCCAAGACCTGAGAAAAAAAGCCCCGTTCTCAGAACGAAATATCGGAGAAAACAAAAACGGCACAATCTTGGAGTTCAGCATCGCGCATGCAGCCCCTGCGCCTGAAGAGGCTTGACAGTTTGGACCGGGAGGAAGGTGTGATGCTGCAATGTTTCTTTGGAGGGGGAAAAAAAAAAAAAGAAACAAGGACGGCTTTTATTTTTAGAAGTTTTAGCAGCCAAATTGTTGTCAGGCCTTCTGTGCTCTGCTGAGCAACACACAGCGTTGGGCACAGCCAAGAAGAGCTTTCTCACAGAGCAAAATGTCACAATAAAAACAGGTTTAATCAGAGTCCCAGCACCCTTCACAGAAAAAATGCCAATTTTTGGACAATTTGTGTATTGATTATCATCTCTTTTGTTGCCATGATCCAGTAACGGGTGGAGAAATGTGGCACTGGGTCTGAGCTGTTGTTTTCTTTGGGAACATGCCACATTCCCCATTGATGCCCCCTGGTGATGCTGAACAGCCAAAAGGAGGTCTGGGAGTTTAGTTCTTCTTTTCTATCCCCCACCAACACCCAGCTTGGCCTTTTATTGCTGTCCACTCTCTGCAACTGGAGATGCTTCCAAAAAAAAAACCAAGCAAGGGTGTGGACTGTCTTCTTATTTCTCTCTGTTTTCTGGTCTTGGATATTTGCCCCATCTTTCCAGGGCTCAACAGTCTCATTACAGACTCACAGAACTGCTGAGGTAGGAGGAACCTCTGGAGATGGTGGAGTGCAACCCCCTACTCAGGCAGGGTCACCTAGAGCAAGCTGTTCAGGGCCATCACCTGTTGGGTTTTGAATATCTCCAAGGATGGAGATCACTGCTTCTCTCACGACAAGATCCGATGGCTTAATCACCTTCACAGCTCTTAGTTGGACTCGGTCCAGTAAGCCAACGTCTGTCTTGTACTGGGGAGCCCACAACTGGATGCAGCAATCCAGATGCCGCCTCGCTCATCTTCAAAATAGAACTAGTTCTACAATAATCGCTTCCATCAGAGGGCCACGCTGTGGGAGATGTGAATGCCCTGGAGACAAGCTCATAAACACGGCTGTCCCTACTTCTGCCCGGTCACCAGCACGGGGCCAGGCTGGCACGCTGCAGCATGGCGAGGGGACGCTTGAGCTTGGGAAAGGGCAGCACCCACAGCCTGGGAGAGCCTGAGGTGGTCCTGCGGGCACCGGGAGGGAGCAGGCAACAAGCACAGTCTCTGCAGTACCAGCCGGCAGCTGCCATGCGGACACATGGCATCTGCAGAGGTTTTGCCAAGCCCGTCCTTGACACCGACTCCCAGGCACATCCCAGGGAGAATTTATTGCTTCAGATCCCTCATAAATGCCAAGTCTGTGTGTGATGGATGGGCTGGGAGCTCCTCCCAGGATGCTGCTTGCAGCAGCTCCCGCGACTGTCCTTGGGAGCAGCAATAAAATGCTATTGCCACCCAGACCAGGATGAGGCACATGGAGCAGGGCCCAGCAAGGAGCCTTTTGGGGGGCAGCCTTACATCAGCCAGGCACCCCAGGGCCAGAGCGGTGTGTCCCCGGGGACAGGGCTGATAGAGCCACCCTCATCTTGCTGGGCATTGCTCCATGCATGCATACACCCTCCTGCCTCCTCCAGCCCTCCGCTGTGCATCCTCCCTAAACAACAACCATCTCCGTGCTCCTGCGTGAACACCCCTCGCACACACGTGCTCCCACAGATGCACAGTCCTGTGTGTGCTCACACCTGCACCCCACACCCACCCACACCTTCATCCCACACGCGTAAAGACACCGGAGGAGCTGGCCGACACCGTCCTTGGGAGGAGGGCTTGTTCGGAGAGCTGCCATTGCCCCCTTGCATGTGCACGGGGATGGAGCCTGGTGTCCCCAACCCACCAGCACCCTGCAGGAGCCCTGCATGCTGCCGGGCGGGGAAGAATAGGTGGGGAGTAGATGCAGCCACCCAAGGGCAGCCTGGCATCTCAGTGCCACCTGGTACACCTACATTAGTGCTCCTTGGGGTGCTTGCCAAGTCCTTGCCATCTCGCGATCACAGGCTGCAGTGAAAGCAGAATTTTTGCCTATGGGAGGGCCAAACGCGGCTTCCCCCCTCCGGCCCGCCCCCCGCTGCCTGCAGAGCCCGGGCTGCAGGGCAATGCCGTGCTCAGGCTGGGGGGACGGGGGACAGGGACACCCTGTGTTAACTGGAACACAGATAACGAGTTTTTAAGGAGAATGAAGGGCACACGGTGTGGTGCTGGGGCAGGCAGGGGGGAGGCCGGGGCAGGGGCTGCAGCGGGATGGATTCAAGGGAGCAACCACTTCAAGAGTGGCCCGGAGCCTGGGCTGGGGGATGAAGGCAGCCAAGAGCTGGCGGGACGGAAAGAGGGACAAGCCCCTCTGTGGCGGCCTGACGGCGACACGGCAGCGGGTCCTCGCTGCCCGAGCCCCCGCAGCTTTGCTCGATAAAACACCCAGCACATCTCCAGCGGGGCCACCCTCCGCCCTCCCAGCCGTGCCCAGCGCGGGTCACCCGGCAGGGAAACCGGAGAGGGACCGGAGAGCACCGGGGAGCTGTGCAGGGCCGTGCCCGGCTGCAGAGCGGGGGATGCTGCGGGGAGCCGGGCAGCACTGCCGTACCCCCACCACCCCCCCAATACCGGCACCGGCACCACTGGCATCACTGGTACCGGTACCGGCACGGCATCTCCGGCACCACTGGCGTTACTGGTACCGGCACCGGTACCAGTACCAGCAACGGCATCACCGGCACTGGCATCACTGGCATCACCAGCACCACCGGCATCACTGGTACCGGTACTGGCACCGGCATCACCGGCATCACCGGCATCACCGGTACTGGCACCGGTGCGGCGGGCGGAGCCGCAGCGTCACCCAGCGGCGACCAGACGCTACCGCCGCCGCCCCCCCCATCCTNCACGTCCAAGGGGCGCTGCTGTCCCAGTTGGGTGGTGTGACCCAAGGAGCGGCAGGAACATCTGCTGAAGACCACATCTGCATCGTGGCGGTTTGACTATCTCTGCACCCTGACGCAGGTGCATTCACCTCCGGAGGGACGAACAGCCCCTTCCTGACCATTACAGGGGTCCTGGTGCAGCTTCGGCTGCTGGTCATCCCCTGGATGAAGGAACCTGACCAGTGGAGGGGGGTGGAGCAAGAGACCTTCACTGACACCAACTCTCACACCGAGAGTGCTTTGTTTGTTAGAGCTATATTTCTGTTTCTGGGTGAGCAACACAAATCTCTTCTCTCCAAAACGCAGGGGGAGAGAGGGGCCCCGGTGCTCCCTGGAGGGAAGGAACTGAGAGCAATCCCACAGGAGGTGTGGTGATGGCAACCCCGAATTCATCTCTCATCTTCAACCCGCTTTTTCTCACCTTGAACTAGCTGCCTTGCACTTTAAAAAAGAATAAAAATAAAGACACCTTTTTAGCAACGCAAAAAAAAAAAAGGTTCAGACACTTGGAATGACTCAGATGCAGTTTCCTCATACACCTGTTTCTCTGCGGGTGAATTTGGGGTGCCTTTGGCCTCAGCACCTGGGGGCTTCACGGAAGAGTGACCCAGTCACCATGGCGTGCTGTGAGGGTCCCTCCTTGCTGCAGAGGAGCTCAGGACTCAGCACAGCCCATGAAGGTCCTTCTGCAGAGCTCCTCAAGCCTTGTGGGGATGGGCCAACTTGTCCTCCTGGCAAGGCCTGAGTGCAGGAATTCACAGGAGGGAGATGGAGTCACACCAGTTTTCCCCCACGTTCCTCGTTAAAAGCCACCTCACGTGCATCCAAGAGCCAGCATGCAATGCACGGACGTGTTGAGCAGCAGTTTGCTTTTGGTTGCCCGTAACCAGAGTTTTCAATAAGATCCCAGCACCTCATTTCCCCCGGCTGGTTTATTGGAGCCGCACGAGGGTTGTTCTGGCGCAGCAATGGCTGGACAGCATCTGCTGTGCATGAGCAGCCAGAGGAGCAAAGCCCTCCGGCCTCCGCTGGGGTGGCATGGAGTGGGATGGAGCGATGGGACAGCCGTCCCCCCACAAGATGCGAGGCCACTGCAGTGTCTGCTTCCGAAATATCCCCAGCTCCAGAGACAAGAAAACTTGGGAAGCCCCAGAAAAAGTCACCTGTCATGGTGGTAACATCATCTCTTACACTGGCAGGGCATGACCCAGCCAGAGCAGAGCTGCAGAGTGGCTCTAGAAAGCACAGGAGCAGAAATGTCAGCAAGAGGAGCAACCTTTGTTGGATCTGTCTGCCAAGTCCTGCCTGGATTTTGTCCCACTTTACCCTTTAGGCTTGAAATTTTCCTTCCCAGAGTCTTTTTCTTTCCAAGTTCCGGTGCAAACAGTCCCAGCCATGAGGACAAGGAGGGCTGAAACTGGGGCAGGCAAACACCCAGAGCCCTGCTGGGGGGTGGGGACGATGCCCTTTGTCGGAGCAGCAGATGAGCTTTCAGAGAGCGAGCTCACTTTTTCCAGATGTATCAGCAGCTCTAATGGGAGAAAATGACTTTGTTTGGCCTGCATTAAGAAAAAAAAATAAATAAATCAGTCACTCCAGTGGAAAGCTGTCACATCGCCAGCTTGTGGAACAGGGACTTGGAGCGTTGCCTTCTCCTGTCCCCAGGAAAATCTGCAGAAATTTGGCCGGTGACATTGAAAAATGAGTTCTCCTACAGTCAGGGTGCGAGTTTTGGCGGCTGCTGCCAGCGCTGCTGTCCCAGGCCTGGTGTCCTCTCACTGTCCCCCGGTGGGAGCATCCTCCAGAGCACTGGGGTGGGCTCCCCCTTTCCCAGGCTCTCCCCTGTGGACCTCGGGGGGGGCTGTCACAGCTGTGTGACAGCAGGAACAAGGCTCAGGGACGGCAGAGCCGTGGGGGCCTCCAGCATCTCCAGGTCAGCTCCCTCCTTAGAGGAGCACTAGACCGAGCCGTGGCTGGAATCCCTCGAAGGAGGGATGTTCCCTTTGATACTTCCTCAGGAAAAGAATTAAGAAATTGCATATAAAAATCTGACCAGAAGGAACTCTGAACATGAAAATGAAGCCACGCAACCACCAGAGTGAAAGATGGGGTTCAGCCTTGAAAAAAATCACCATTTCTGGGCAGTAAAATGCATCTTAGAGTGACACCGGCCACACAGTCTGTTTTTCATGGGCCACGTTCATCACGGGGGACGGGGAGAGGTGAATATGACAGAGAAGCCCATGGCAAAGCAAAAAGCTGATTCAGGGTGGGGGGAGGCACAGGGGTAGTAGCTACACAGAGGTATAAAGGGTGAAAAAAAATATGAGTAGGTCAGCAAGGATGTGCAGCCTGTGCAGGGAGCGAGGATCCGTGGGTTTGGCCATGCAGTGCTGCGCTCTCTCCTAACGGCCATGGGTGGTAGAGATGCAAGAGGGGACGAACCCTCTCGGAGCATCCCCTGGCCCTGCAGTGCCTGAGCAGTCTCAGCTCAGGGGCAGGGGCTGGCCGGGGTGGGAGGGCAGAGACTGCGGGGAGACGGAGGAGGATGGGAGACGCGGCAGATACGGAGCCCGGACAGAGCAGACGGAGACGGAGTGCGGTGCCCAGCTGATCTGTCAGATGACGGATGGTTTCCTCACCGCCGCTGGCTGCACTGGCTGGGAAGGGAGGGAGGCACAGCCAGCGCTGGCAGCCAGCAGCCTCAGTCGCTTTTCCCTTTTTTGTCCTTAATTTGTCCCAGAAGGCCCCTGTCCTCTCCTTCTCGGGCTGTGCCTGCCTGTCAGAGAGGTGGTGGTGCTGGGAGGAGGACAGGACATCACAGGGCCCTCGAGCAACTGCTTCGCCGGGACCCGGCAAGGCACTTGCTCTCGGCATGGAAGGCCGAGCCTGGAGAGGCGAAACGACCCCAGAAAAGTCAATCTATTTTCAATGCCATTTTCTTTTTTTTTCCCTATTTTCAGCCTTTATGGCATCTTGCACTTGAGCATCAGGCCCTTCCCCTGGGTGCTCTCCCTTCGGGGCAAAGCTCAGTGCTTCCCTGGGATAGGAGAATAAGGGAAAAGCATGAAGTTTCCTGCAAAGTATTTGCCTGTGAAAATGAGGAAGGCAGGAAAACAGCACAATAACAAACAAAACAGAACAGCTTTTCCCCTTTCCCCATGGACATCTCAGGTGCGAGAGGGGAAAAGGGACATTTTTCCTTCCGCTTTATTCCACTGGGAGAGAATCCAAGTGCTACCTGCTCTCAATTAAATACACGGAAAGTTAAGAAGGAAAAACACGTGACACTTGGAAACGGTCAAATATCAACTGGCCGCTGCGAGCTGGGAATCAACCCACTGCCTTGAACCAGACCAAAACCCTCCTCCAGAGAGGATCAGTCTCTGGGCGGTGGACATCAGGGCTCTGCGACCAAAGGGGCTTTGCTGGGGCTGTGGCAACCCTCCAGTCAACGAGGTTTTGCTGCGAGACATCTCTGCTTCCCGAGGCACAGTAGTTAACAGGGTATTTTTAGAAAAACGGGCCACCGCATTAATCAATAAGGAACAGCCAGGTTCTCAAGGGTAAGGGTGGCTTGAGTTAATCTGCTACAGCCCTGAGAGCGCTCCTTATCCCGAGCCCGACGATGTCTGGTTGCCCCCAGGTTGCCGCAGGGAGCCCTGCCCCGAGCCCCCAGCACGCCGGGCTCCCGCACCCGCACCTGGGGGGTTTTCTTCGGCTCGGCTCAGCGTGCGGAGCCCGGCTCCGTGGGCTTGGCCAGGGAACGCTCCTTGCAGTCAAGGGCTGCAAAAAGGAGCAGAGGGGCTCCTTCGTAGCATCACCTGGGAGGAAGGTGAGAGGTTTGGGAAGATGCTTGGTGGCGAGCTGGCCTTGGAGGTAACCGGCCCCAGGGACTGCCAGCCCCCGGGGAACACACCTCCCTGGGTTCACGTCTCAGCAGCAGCTCTTGATGGGGGCAGGAGGGGCACAGCCAGCCCCCCACCAAACGCTCCTGCTGGCCCTGCCCAGGGCTGGCCCCCTCTGCCTTCCGCCCACCTCCCAGGGACCCGCGTGCCTACTCCGCCAGGGAAGCAGAGCCCAGCATCCCCTTCCCTCCGCCCAGCCCTGCCTCTGCCCCCAAAGCGCTCCTCTCCCTCTCCTTCCCCTCCCCGCTGCTTTCCCGGGAATGTTCCCCCGGCACGAGGTGTTTAAATCATTTACGAAGGGCTAAAATAGAGCTGGCTCCCTTCCAGGCATGCCGGCATCCAGGCTCCATAAACAACCCACCCGCCAAGGGAGTCCGCTTGGAAAAAAGGCATTTTATGTCTATTCCCCAGACCCTACTTCCACAGAAACCTTCCGGCAGGATCCTTTCCCAGTTGTAAATGCGGCAAAATTGTTTCAGGCATTCCCTGGCCTTCCTTTTCCATCAGGCACACTCGTGGACATCTCACATGACCCACTTCTACCCACAGACGGAAAACCAGAGGGACCCTCTGTAAAAAAAAAAATGAAAAAAATATTACCTGAGGTGGGAAGTCCAACGTGCCGTTCCCTGCCTTGGATATTTCCTAGGGGCCCTTTTCCGAGGCACCTTTTTTCTTTTATAGCTTTGACCTTTATGGAGAGAGGAATTCACACAGGTATTTTCTCCTGGCTGCTGAGCCACACCAGACCTGCAGGAGCTCAGAGAATCAAGAGGACGTTTATTTCTCAGGCTGCAAGTGATTCATCGAAAATTGTTGAGATACAAGTGGAAAATGCCCAGGATTGGTGTCCAGCTTCCCAAATCCCAAACCGTGCTGAGGGAGCAAGCTCTGAGATGGCCGGGGGATCAGATGCAAGAGGAGCCCCCCAGCATCCCCTTCTGCCAGCAGCGTCTGTGGCAGCTCTCAGCTGCTCTCGACGGGGCTCCCCACCCACAGAAACACCCCAGGAGCTGGAGCTCCTGCCGTGTGACTCCCCAGGTGACCACCGCCAAGTCCCCAAAACTCCCTACTCTGGTCCCGCAGGGGCAGGACAGGAGCGCAGCAGCGTCCCCTTGCCCACACGGTGCTGGGATGGGGTTGACCGCTACCCTTGCCACAGCAGTTCGACGTCCAGGGGCCTCTTTAGCACCAGGAGGAAGGGGAAGGATGCAGTTCCCTGCCTCCCTGGCTGCGGGAGGACGGCTCCTCCACCCCTCTGCCATGCTCCACTTGCAATGGTCCATACTGTGGCATGAGCCAGAGCCACCCCCAGGGAGGGTGACAGGGAGGGTGACAAGGCTGCTTGGAGGGTTTAGAGTGAACCAACAGCTCATCATCTAAACACACCCTGTCCTCGTGCTGGGAGCTCCTGTGCACCCCACAGGGGGGGGTTATTCCCATCAGTGTGGGTATTAGAGAGTCTGGGGGTCTCCCTGAAGAGTGGCACAGCAGGAGATGAAGAAAAACATTCCTCGGCCAGATAATGAGCCACAGGCAGTTGCAATCCGGGAAGCATCATCCCCACCTCCACTTTCTCCCAGGTTTTGCCGGTGGGTCCACAGCAGATGGCTGCCTCTGGCCCATGCTGGCCACCCCATCACCTCCTGCTCCAAGGGGCACATCCAGCAGAGCTAGATGCCAGCTGAGGGTCCGCACCATTCCCTGCGTGCTGGCAGGGTGTAGGTGTCCCTCCCGGCATGCTGGCTCGGGGTGGAAGTGGTTTGGTGGCGCTGATGCTGGGCACAAGTCGGGCGTATGATCAGCGTGAGAAAAACCTGATGGAGGAGGATCTGGATCAGCATTCTCCAAGGAAACCACAGAGGATGGATGCTGGCAGCGCGGGGTGGCCGGCACGGTGAGGGATGCTGGAGCAGGCAGGGCTCGAGGGCTGGCAGAGCTACGGCGAGCCCCAGTCCCGAGGACAGGGCAGGATTGTCCCTACCCCAGCACTGGGCTGGAGGAAGGTGATGATGAGGAAGGCTGATCCCCACGATACAGCGATACGGCACAGCCCAGCAGCCCCCAGGTCGTGCGCCCATGCCCGCTTCTGCAGAAAGGCGGGAGGAGCGATATTCACCTCACAGCTCTGCCTCCCATGTGCCGTGAGCCGCTGCCGTTACTTGTTGCCATCTGTTATTTTTGCGGTGTCAAAAACACCTCTGCCGAGCGCTGGCCCATGAAATATGCATGCCGTGGCCTCCTCCTTTCCAAACTGCCATCTCCTCCTGTACTAAATCCCCCCAAAATGCCTGTTTGTTTCGCATTCAGATTTGTTTCTTTACATCTTACGGCTTCTCAAAGCATCGATAACAGCCTCTCCCCGGCTCAGTGCCATCGCTGGCGTGGCCGAGCGTGCCTGCTAAAGGACTCAGACGTATGTTATCCGGCCTGGGGCACGTTCCCCATGCAGGACACAGCAGTGTGGTTGCATTTGTGATGTGGATACCCATGCCATGGGCTGGACTGGGCTTCCCAAGCCACGCACAGGCCAGTTGCAGCCAGCACACCAACGGGAGCGGAGCCTGAGGACGCACCGTCCCCCTCTGTGCCAGCATCTGCCTGGACATGGTGGGATATGGGGACAATGGCCTGAAGGGCATAAAGTCACGGCCGAGGAGGGTCGGGAGCTGGGGGTCAGTGCTCTGCAGGGTCATGGTGCGGTGACCCACGGGGGCTCTGCACGGTCCCCACAGCAGCCTTGAGCATTCCTCGTTGGTCTCCCAGCCGCCGGCAGGGCTGCCAGCTCAGGGATCCCCTCTGCTTCGGGAGCAGCCACCCCGAGACAAAGACCATCGGGTTTCGCTTCCACCAAACTGTGGCTTTTTTACATTTCGTTTTTGTGTCCAGATCCAAGATGAAAGTTTCTCTGGAAACTCAGACCTGGTCGTGCACCACAATTCCCCCACCCCAGCCCGGAGGCTCTGCCGAGGCCACGGCGCTGCCAGCTCTGCCGGCACAACAGGGACACTTCCCCCTGCCAAGATCAGGCGAGTATTTCCCCGGGGGTGACCGAGGCCGGGAGAGCCTTTTGAGAGAATTTTCGCTGTGGCACCTGGGTGAAAACTGAGCTCCCTGCCACAGCAGGAGGGTCTTGGCTGTGGCTGTTGGTCAACAGGGAGTCATGGCTTGGCCTGGCACCACTGAGGCTAGAAACGGAGCAAAAATTATAGCTGATTACAAGTGTTTAATTGCAGCGGTGGCATCTGCTCCTCGGGCTTTAATGCAGCTCAGTGTAACGTTGGCTTTTTTTCCTTCAACGGGAGTTTGAAGTGCAGCATGAGACTTCACGGGTGCAACCTCGCCGCAGCAAGGAACTTCAGGTGAGCTGTTTCGCTCTAAATGGCACCGAAGAGTTAACGCAGCACAGGAAATGTTTTGAAGGAAATGGATGCTTTTACCCAGCTGACTTTGTACCCAGCTCTGTTAGGGGGCAATGCCGCTGTTCCTGCTCTCACCACCACGGAAGGACTGGACATCCCGAAAGGAAACCTTGCAAATGAGCTCAAGGAACCTTTGTGGTTTCACCGCCACCAGTTCACCAGTTTCACACCAACACCAGTGCGATGGCGCAGAGGAAGGAAAATTTGCTGTAACTAATTTTTCTTGTACCGCTGGCCCTGCGGTAGCTGTACCTCACCCACGCCGGGCCAGACTTTTACAGCGGTTACGGTTTGCTGGACGGGGGGTTTGCTTTGGAAAAGAAAAGTTTTGCACCGCAGCCGCTGGAGCCTTCTCAAAGCTTCGGGCTCTCCCTCTCCACCCCACTCAGGACGTGGTTTTCCCACCCCAGCAAACCTCGCAGGCCTGCCGCTGCCCGCCCCCCTCCCGCCTGGCCGGTGCTGCCTGCGCTGAGCATCCCCAGGCACAAGATGTCAGTGAGGAGCTGGGTTTGGGCAGGGCTGCGCCAGCCCGGAGCCATCCTCCGGCAGCCAGTGCAAAATTGGGGCTGGAGAAGCGGGCACGGAGAGGGGACGCGGGCATGGAGAGGGGATGTGGGCACGGAGAGGGGACACGGTCACGGAGAGGGGACGTGGACATGGAGAGGGGACACAGTCACAGAGAGGGGCATGTGGGCATGGAAAGGGGACACGGTCACGGAGACGGGATGCGGACACGGAGAGGGGATGCGGCTGTCATACTCGCCGCTGTGAAATGATCCTGCGAAAAGAAGGGAGGTCCCCGCTCCCTGCTCTCCGGTACAAGAGCCGGGAGCGTATCTGGCCAGAGGGTGCCGGGGAGGCTCTGGGTGATCTCTGGAGTTCAGCACTGGGTGTGCCTGGGCAGAACAGCTCAGGCAAACGCCTGCCAGGAGAAGGACGGGTGCTCGGCCCTGCCTGGGAACCTCCCAAGGCCCTGCCAGCCCTCTCCATGGTGGGGGTCCACGGGACGGGCAAAGCCCAACTGCCCCAGCCCATGCCAAGGGAGCCGCTCTGCTGGCTCCGGCCGCCCCAAGCACCCCAGCACCCAGGAACCCTGAGCAAACCAACAAGGATTCAGCTGAAACCCCCAAAACCTTCACGCCCAGACCAGGAGGAG
>VZSZ01000677.1:0-10105 GCA_013398815.1 Ibidorhyncha struthersii
ATCCATTCCGGACTCGATTTGTTTCAATTCAACTATAACAATATGCATATAGATATGCTTTGCATTTGTAGGTAGCCACTAGCTGCAGCCACGTAGCTTTTTTGTTCTGTTGCATAAATAATAAGAAACAGTTGTTGCTTTTTACCTGTTTATTTGTTGCTAATCAATCTCCTTTCCCTTAGGGCTATATAGTAGAGCTGTACTATTTTTGCATTTGTACTCCTGATAACAGCCATAGTTTTCCTGGTTTTCCCTCCTGCCAGAACAGCTACATAAGCTTCCCTCTAAGGCAGGAGTGTTTTCCCCTGGAAGCAGTTGAAGTGGCTCTGTCTGCTTGTGTCCGGGTGTCTTGAACAAAGCCATAGCGTCCTGTTTGCAGTGAAGAGCTTGCAGGGGTAAATAAATAGCTGGAAATGTGGAGGAGCAAGCCTTATACAGCCAACGAGTTTGCAAGAATTGCACTAAATCTTTGTAGCACCGCATTTTAGCAATGGCTTGGTTAGAGTTCAACCGAAAACAAGCATGACTTGCTAAAGGGTTTTTGTAAATAGATCCTCTCATTTGCAAGGCGGGTCACTGGGGTCAGGGCAAAAAAAACCCATGGTACCCAGCCAGCACAGCAATGGAGGAAGGGCAATTACAAGTGTGGAGACTGAAGGAAATATTTCACCATGCATTTCCCCCTCCAAAAGTCTGGTTCTTTTACTTCGTGGCCTCCACAGCTAATTTGAATGGCCCTCCTAGTTCAAATCTTGAGCTGAATTAGGTCGACAGTCCATAGCTGGGTTTATGGAGTAAAGACGGAAGCGTCTGTAAAGCCAAAAATGGTCGTGGAAAAGTTCTAAAGTTCAGGAAACCTAAGAATAGAAGAGACAAACCACAAAACCAAAAAAAACCTTTGGTTAACAATAAATTTATTTAAACTAGAACTGGTGCTCTCAGCTTTGCCCTGCTGTCTTGTATTCTCTCCCTCCTCAGAGGGCTCAGTTTTTCAGAGTTGAGCTGTTACATACATTTCCAGGGGCTGAAATCTGGGAATGTAAGAGGAGCCATATTTTAACAGCAGTAATCTGTGACAGGCATGCATCCATGGGCTAAGGGAAGCTTAGCAAAAATATTTTTTGGTTTTGTTTTCTTGTGTTGTTGGTTTCAAAAGCAGAGGTTTAGCTGAGAACCAGTAAACAACCAGCGCTACCAGTGCTCATAAGAGTATTTACTGCAGTAAGCAGAGGATACTTCATTTACTAAAAGGGTACCAAGAAGTTCATGGTGGCAATGAATACAAAAACAGGTCTCGAAGGGGTTAGAGAGAGGAACAAAAGAGAATATTTGACAGTATAAATTCATTTTCCATGCCAAAATATCCTCTGTGCTGCTTTCCTTCAGTAAGAAGCTTAGACTTCAGTCACTTCCAGTTTAACTATGTCCTCTTGGTATGAAGCATATGAAGTAAAAATAAAAAATAGGGTGACCTAGACGCTGGGGAGCCATCTCCTTCCACCCTGTTTCAGAACTGCAAGCCTGTGCTGTGAACTCTTCACATTGTGCTTTTACGCTCAAACGGTATCCAAAGTGTGTTTCTCTTGCTCTTTCCTAGAGAAATTCCAGTCCCTCCAATGCTGGAAGGAGAAGTCAGGGTAGCAGGACAGGAAATAATTACCATCCTAAGCTGCAAGTTCAGTGCCACTACTATACGATGCCATGCTGTACAAGCCTGCAGTGTGGAGCAATAAAGGAATTGTGTTGTCGAAATGTATTACTCTTGTTGTTTGGCTGTTACATAAAGTCCCTTCCCTCTCCTCTTTGCTGACAAATGAGATTTTATATACCGGGGGTCAGGAATCCTCCGGTCATGTACTCCAAGCATGTCCGGCTCAGGGCCGCATTGGAATGGAGGTGAGGACGGAGAGAGGGCATCTTGAAAAAAGAGGCTAATATTACGTGTGTGGTAAGAAAGAAAACAGGAAATATACTCCTGGAAGGAGACAAGCAGGCAAATATTCTTGTGCCACCCTGGCAGCTTCTCTGGCTGTAGATCAGAAGGCAAGATGCAAATCACACTGCAAATTCTTGGGTTTTGCTTTTTTTTTCTTGCTGGCAGAGGCATGGTCAATTGTAAAAGTTTCCTCTGAAGACAAAAGAGCTAGATACAAGCTAGTTCGTGCACCACAGTCACAGTATTTCTGCTACCAAATTGTAGGGTTGGGTCTTTGAGTCATGCTGTACTTGGTCTTTCCCTCCATCTTAGGAAGCTTCTCTTGCATCACTTTGCAATTGTTTAGAGGGAAACAATGTACAGAAAAAGCTTCTGGCTTTGCTAGGTCATCAGCTTTTATACGCTGAAATCCGAAATGGTGTTGATGTTTCTTGCAAGCAACCTATTAACATTTACCTGTTTCTTTTGACTCAGCATAGTGTAGTTAACAGAAAGGTTGTTCCACTGGAATACTTAGTGGTGAAGACATCACTTTTCTTTCTTCTGGTAACATCAATAGAAGTAACAAGTTGCTGTTATTTAAAAGCAGGGGAAGATGTGGTGAGTGAAATGCAAATGGTTCAGGCATGGGGAAAAGGCATTCCAGTCAGCGGTGCCTGACAACTGTAGAGCTTCTTTGAAAGACAAGTTGTTTGAGGTGAATATTAAAGGCTTCGGTGCGTGGTTCAAATTTCAGGCTCTGTATCTTTGAAGAGAAAAGTGTAATTCCAGTGGTGGGGAAACTTGATCTTTGATGGAGGTGCTGTGCCTTCAATCAAAGTGTTGCTTTTTGGGACTGCTGCTCACAAATCGTCTTATTGTGAAACTTGTTCAGTCAGCCCCTTTCTGCAAGTTTCTCCAGAAAGAAAACCAACAGAATTAAGGATATTCTTCATCAGAAGTTCCTTGTGTGTACTATGGGCATCATGTATTGCGACGCAGCTGTAACAGAAAAAAGGGTATAGTTTTCCCTGTAAGTGTTCTTCACTGGGGATAAATGTAGGAGCAGCAGAAAGCCCACTGCAGATGCTTTGACTACAGAGGCTGGCGTGGTGGCATCCTCCGGCTCTCTGAAGAGCTGTGTGTAATTTGTGGCTCGGTGAAATCACCCATCTAGCTGCTGTTGACTGAATTATTATGTGGTGATCCAGAAATCTCTGTCTCTGTTTCCCAGGCATGGCTGGGAAGAGGTGCTACTCCACATGCTGCTTTCTGCTCCACCCTTGTTCCTACTGTCTGTGGATAATGAGGGTGGAGGAGCATTCATTGAGCAGTTCCATTCCTGAAAGGCTGCAGGAGAGAGTTGGAGGTGTTTGTCCTGAGTGGAAAAGGGCACAAGGTCTGTTTCTTTAGCCTTGTGGCCCACTGGTGGCATGCCTGACACCGGATCCGGAGGCTGCGTTCAAATCACCCTGCAGTCTTACTCCTTACGCTGGGTGTCAAATGTACATGGTGGAGCTTTCTTGAAGAAAATGCAGTGTGTAACAGATAAGGCTCTGCCAGCCTCCACTGTGAGGGTGACGAGGCAGCCTCTGTGGCACAAGGATGGTGATCCGACCCCACGTGTTCAGATCCCACAGCCTTGTGTGGCTCTTTTCCAGGTACCTCATGGTCCAGAGCAGAATATGTGTTTTGTACACAGAGATTAAATGTACCATGTGCAGGGGAGCGTGCTGGAAGAGTATTTTTCTGCAAAATTTGGTAAAAGAGCCTGCGCTGGAGAGGCCGCAAGTTGGGCGAAGGAGAGAATGGTTCATTTGAAGACATGCTTTTTGCTTTTCCAGAAGCTGTAAAGAACTGTAGCTAAAATTTCCTGTGAGCAAACTGCAGCTATGTTCATGCTTAGATACCTTCCTTGCAGCTTCAAGGATAATTTATCCCAGAGAAGACAACTGGAGTGTTTTCCTGGTACAGGCAGTTTAAATTCACCTTGAATTAGTGGAAAGCACTTACTACAGTTGCAGAAAACATGGGTGGATTTGGGCAAACATGGGGAATAACACTGGGGAACATCAGGTGTAGAATAAACGATATGTGCTCTAACAGTGCAAGGTTTGAATCAGCGAGCAATGGCAGTAATGTAAAAACCCAGGGGTGTGGAAATCTGATTCTTTGGCTACTTTTGTTGAGAGAAAAAGCTTGCGCTTCCTGGTCTGAAACAAAGATCCTTTGCAAATGTGCTTTTAAGACTAAAACCTTTACTGACAGTGGCCTGCCTGCTTCACTTGCTTTCTTCTGTGAGACGTTTGTGGCAGAGGGGGGTGCTAAGAGTATGACAGGCATCTTACGCAGCTTGGCTGCTGTAGGAGGCCCTCCCACCCCTACTCTGTTTAGTGCTTCATGTGGCTTTTGCCAGCAGGAGTCTTGTGGGGGCATATTCCAAGCGTGCCTGGCAAAAGGTGTCTGAAACAACAAGGATGAAACAACCAGAGGGTGCTGAGGGACACAGCCAGCATAGACTGAAACAAATGTCACCCAAACAGAAGAGTGCTGGAGACTTGGGTGTCCACAGCTGGGGAACAACGTGCAGAAGCATGGCCTCATGGTGCAGTGGCAGCGCGCCTGACTCCGGATCAGAAGGTTTGTGTGTTCAAGTCAGACTGGGGTCAAAGGGTCACCCTAAGGCTGCTCTCACTTTTGGTGCTGGCTGGAGGGCTCAGAGGATGCGAGAGGATGTTCAGCTTCTCTCTGGGATTAATGTTGTATTATTCAAAGAGGACCTATAACTGCAGCTCATTGGGGTTTCAGAAAAATCAGACTGCAATGTTTGTGCCTGTCTCATCTAGATGATCGTCTTCGACTCAATTGTTACTCATGCAATAATGTTGGGCTTGTGGGTTTCTTTCCCCCTGCTGTACTCATACTTTTCCCCCTGCTGTACTCTTACTTTTCCCCCTGCTGCTCGTACTTTCCCCCTGCTCCTCGTAAGGGCAGTGTAAATTTGTTTTGTTCTGTTCTTACGTGTAGAAGATGCTCTTATGTCTACCACAGATGCTGAGCTTATCTCAGCAAAAGCAAACCAGGAGTGTACTACAGTGTGTAAATGCCACCAGAAGCACTTTGTCCTTGTCCTGAAACAGAGAAAGAAAAAGTTTGGGTGCTGTAATGCTACTGACTCCAGATCACATGGTGGTATTTTGAATCATGACGAAGCTAGAGTTTCTGTATCATTTTTCTTTTCTTTCTCTGCTTCCAAGCCACTCCAAAGCTTCATCAAGAGAGCCAGAAAATGAGTTGGAGCGAGCTAGGGATAGTTCTGGTGAGTCTTAAGACACTGCACTTGCACCCTCACTCATTCTTCAGAGATAAAGCCAGTTTAAGGATTTCCCAAATTGCATTTCACTCCCTGTGCTGAGTCTGGCTGGGATGGAGTTAACTTCCTCCATAGCAGCCCGTATGGTGCTGTGTTTGATTTGTGACCTAAACAGTGTTGATAGCGCACCCGTGTTTTAGCTATCCCTGAACAGTGCTTGCCGCAGTATCAAGACCACCTCTGTTTCTCAGTCTGCCCTGCCAGCAAATAGGCTGGGGGTGGGCAAGAGGATGAGAGGGGAAACAGCCAGGACAGCTGACCCCAGCTGACCAAAGGGACATGTTGGACCATGTAGCATCATCACACACAGCAATAAAAGCAGGCTGGGGCCGGGGGCGGAGGTTTCTTCCGAAGCAGCTGTTGCTTGGAGACTGGCTGGGCATTGGTCTGCTGGTGGGAGGTGGTGAGTGTGATTGCCTTTGCATCGCTTATTTTTGTTCTTTTTCTTCACTTGAATTAAACTGACTTTATGTCAACCCATGAGGGTTTTTTTTCTCAGTTTCACCCTTCTGATTCGCTCCCCCATCCTACTGGGAGGGAGCGAGCGAGCAAGCAAGTGGGTGGGGGCTTCGCTGCTGGCTGGGGGCAATCCACCAAACTTCTGGCTGAATGCAATGATCCTGTAATTAGTAAGTACTCTGCCCCAGGGAGGGGTGCAGTGCTGAAGAGAGGGAGATGGTGCAGGGCTCTTTCTGCATCTCAGCACGAAAGGTCCAACAAAAAATGGCTTAATACAATCGTCATTTTAATAAAATGGGTGCTACGCATTGGTTCGGCACTGGACGGAGCCTGGATAGGTTTTCCCACTGCATGCAGTGCAGATCCCATCTGTGGAGAGGTTCCTTGTTTCTGGTCCTCTGAGCCATTATATATTTTCTTACAAGAAAACAACTCTACTCCTAAAGGTTGTTGACGTGAGAACTTCTTGCTGCACTGTTAGACACAGGCAAGGATGTGCAGGTGGCGCAAAGGCTGGTGCCCAGCGGGAGCTGCCTGCAGGCTCCTCTCCTGCAACCAGCTGGCTGAGGTGACCCGGCGGCCATGGGACAAGCACGAGAGCATATGAAGAGCACGTAGGGAAGAAATGGTAATCAGCCGGACCTGTTTGACAGAAGAACAGGCTGTTGGTTAAGCGGTCCCTGTTCTTGCCTGTGTGTTACGTTGCTTATTTATTTCTCCACTCACCTGAACTTTGCCCGTTGTTTCAAAGCTGTATGGTTTGAAGAAGGGTTCACGTATCTCTGCCAGCTGTCAGGTTGATTCCTGCTTCTCTGGCATATTTGGTTTGGGCCTTTTTCTTCATTTGTCTGTGGAGATGGTAGCAGTCCAAGCACAGAGAGGAGTCTAATCAGCTCAGCCTGCATGGTCCTGGTGGCCGCTACCCGGTGCAGAGCGCGCCACTGGTGCCCAGAGATGGGCTTGTAGCCTGGCCATGTTTGTCAGAGGTCCTCTTTGAAAGTGGAGAGGGAGTTCCTCTGCATGCCGGTAGGTACTCCACCCATGCTTATACTTACTGCTCTGTTTACAAAGACCAGTGCAGAAGGAGAAAAAGTGGTTAAGATGTGCAATAAACCAGTATCTCCTGTTAATGCTAGCTTTATTCTGTCCATCAGTTGCAAAACCAGGGGCTCGGTGGCGTTTTAAGGGGCCGGGAGATAGCTTCTGCTACCAGCTGCAGTGAGGTTGCTTTAGAAAATCAAAAGTGGAGAGGACAGCTGATTTAGTGATAATACATGTTGCTAGGAATGGCCAATTTCAAGGTACTTCAGAGCCATTTACTTGCTTTATGAACAGTAGAGTGAATATTTCTTTGTAATCTCACTGTGACTATAGTTGTAGAATGAGATATAATGTGATAATTGAAGGGAATTTGGCTACTGTAGGAATGCCCATAATGCTTATGACAACATTTATTGTGCAATGCGTTCAAGGAGTGACTTAGAGCTTATCTGCACTGTGTCTTTAGCCTACATCTTGCAGGGACTTCCTATGCTTGCTTCAGTGCAACAGCACTTCTCTAATGTGGAATATAATTTTAATGCTCATCTTTCAAAATCAATTGACAGAACAACAGACTGGTTAGAAGACTTGCAGCAATCTGCTATTTTCGCTACTGCAGTAAATACAAGTGAAGCTCCAACAGCTGCCCTCCTCCTGTGAAAAAATGTGACGAAGTAGCTAAGGCTTCAGTCCTGAAACTGGTCCAACTTGGTTGGTTGATTCCTGTGTCCTATTGGCCCCAGTGTCCTTCTGCTAGGAATACAGATACACGGAGCCAACAGTAGAAATGAGCTTCTGCTTACTCTTCTAATTCAGTGGACCTATTTGCAAAACAGAACATTATAGAATAATTTTTACCACCTCTACCAATGTTAAAATCCCTTTGAAAACATCCCATGCCTGTGCACCACTTTCAGTTTGCTTAAGCTGTATCCAAAGATACTACAGGAATATTTAATAAGTATAATCTCTGTCAGATTTCTTAATGTGGACTCAGCCAAAGTTCTTGTTATGATTGGAGGTTTAGGGACTGTGCTGTCACCAAAATGCTAACTGCTAGGAGCTAGTTTGTAACTAGGTGGCTAGAGCTGTTCACATACTCGATTTCCATTCCCTTACAGCAATTGTCATAAAAAGATTAATATTAGTCTTCGAAGACATGATGTGAAGCGTACTGCCTGCTTCTGTTTTCTGAATGGGTAATGTAGTTCTAGCAAATGGACATCTTTTTTTAAAAGGGGAAATTTTGCCAGTCCTTGTGGAAAAATAAACGCACCTGCTCTTTTTCTCCTCACTCAAAAATAGAGGATTGCTGTCTGGCAGTGGAGCAGTACTGTGTCTATGGTAGGCTCTGCTTTTACCCCAAGGAAGTGGTCCTTTCAGCTCCCTCTCTGTTACTAACTACCAGACAAAGAAAACTAGTTTGATGTCAAGCCTCACAAGGCTGAGCATGCTCCTCTGGCTGCACTCAGACCTGGAGGTTGCGGAACTTTTCCTTGGTGAGGCAAGTCTCTCTTCAGTCACCTGCTATCTCCCAAGCTTTAGGTAAATTTTCTCCTTGGAACTCTCCTGGAATCTTGCTGGGTCTGTTGCGGTTGGATATTCTGTGTGCTGGGCTGTATGTTATGCTGGAGCGAGCGGGCACCTTAGGATGGCACCACTGCCAAAGAAAGTTGCTCCTCGCTGCTTAGAATATTCTGAGACCTGAATGGTCCCTCCCTGGTGCTGGCACAAGCGCTCGTGCGGCTGCTCAGCCTGAGGAGTTCTAGCCAACCTGTCATTCTTCCCCCCACCCAGTGCCTGGCATCACTAGTCAGTTTAGCGTACATCGATGGATTAACTCCTAAGCAAGTAGATTTTTCAGTGACCAAAACTGAACTGCATTCACGCAGCAACATGCTGTAATTCAGCATTTTTACCCTTACAATTTCAAGTAAGGGTAAGCAACCCAAGTTAAGGCAGTCGTCTCTTTTCCGTTGAGTACTTTAGAATCTTCATATTGTACGAAATATTGTTATCACATAGACTTAAAAGTGTCCTGGAATTATTCTGGAAGCTAACCTGGACAACTGGTGTCAGCCTGGGCAGTTTCTTCCATGTAGGTAAGCATGACTTTAAAATATCAATTTTCTCAAGATAATTTCTCAGTGTTTTCTCAAAGCACTTGTATTTACATGAACAAAAGTTGGTTTCCTAATCTGGGCTGCCCTTATTTTCAGCCTGAGGCTTGTTTAGACCTTTGTGCTTAAGGAAAAATAATGTGGCAAGGACTCCCAAGAAAAGTTGAGAAAGAAGTTGGCGTGACTGCACGATCATAACAATGTGCAAGAAATATATGGAATATGAGCCATTACATAATAAAATATGTTTTAAACTATGCGGTTGATATGTAATGTGATTGTTATACTCTCTCTGAATGAGTCAGATGCTCTGAAATCAAGAACTTCAGGCTCCTCATCCAAAAATCCGAACTAAAGGCTTCCACTGTGTTTTTTTAACTTGGACAACCAAACTTTCAGGTCTGTGGAATGAAGTAGCGCTTTGTTCAAGTAGCAGAGCTACTACTTCCCTGTAGGAAAGGAGAGTCCTAATGTTAGCACTGGTCACCTCATCCGCGTAGGAGAGTGTTTTGGATGTTTGTCTGGTGGTACCCCAAAAATGGTCTTTGAAAAATACACTCTGCAGTAACGCACAGGTTTACGCGCTGCAAAACACACCCGTGGGCATGTTTGCATGCTGCAGAAACTTGCTAGGTGGCAGAAATGGTTGCAGTTGAGTAAGGTGCTGCTTTGCAGGAAGTAAACAAAAGGCTTCAGAAGCCCTGAAACAAACATTTCTCGGTATTTTTACTTCAGCTCCTTTCCATTCAAGACTCGCAGCAAACATTTACAGTTGCTGATATGCAACACAAAATAGCGTATCATTCAGTTGCAAGAAAACCCATCTCGTTTCTCACCTCTTGGACGAGCAGCGGGAGCACATACGGGGAAGGAGGCGGCCTATCTATGCGTGTATTATGGGGGGCCCAAGGAACGAGCTTCGAAGGCAGTTGTGCAGCCCTGGTGCGGTTAAATGGCTGAACCGGCCTTTTCAGCGTGACGGAAGTTTGCCGCCACCTCAAGCAGCCGTTTGAGGATGTGGTGTCCAGGCTATGAAGCTCCTCGTCGCACCCGTGTGCGGCACGTGTCCCTCTCCGCTGGCCCCGTGCAAACAGGGGTAAAGACTTGCTGACCGCTGTGCATCAAAGATGCGCGTTTTCCCTCCCCCTTGCCACCACCTTTTAGCAATACCATCGGGGGATACCCCCCTCCCCCCCC